>WNWK01028316.1:0-25501 GCA_009830355.1 Cherax destructor | reverse complement strand
TTTTTCCATAGAACTTTAAGGGTGTCTTCTTATACGCACGGATTCCATACCGTCAGCTCTGTTCATTCTTCTACATTACACTGCAGCCTGTATCCACTTGAATAAGTGGCATACACTGTTCTTTGTATCTCTCCCTTCGGGGCATTTATCCCAGATGTTGCTTTTCCTGGTTTCTTCCTTGCCCACCCTTCTGTTACTTGGCAATTTTAATTAACACTATTTTTCGGGGGGGTCACACTGATTCCGTGGCATTCAGTTGGGCATTTCTTGCTTCTTCCTCCATGTTTTAAATACGGGTACTCAAACCCATTTGATCCTTGAACTCATTCTTTCTTTGCATCGTTTCTCCATCTGCTCTTCCTCAACTGTCCTCGACTTCACCTGGTTTGTCCTCCGACTTGCATGACAGTGATCATTTTCTAATCATCCTAATGTCCCTTCTGTATTTCCACCTCCTCGTAGCCCACGCGGCAATTTGACCGGGAATTGGGACCCTTATACATCTTGTGTTTTTCATGAAGCTCTTCCTCGTCCTCCATTGATGAGGTTTTACATCTCTTTCATCCTCAGTCTTAATCGAGCTTCACGTCTATCCCCAAACCCAAGCAAGCATTCTCAGAAGTGCGTGCCTTGGTAGTCTCTTGATTGTGTTTGGGCAGTACATTTGAAACGGGCTGCATGGGGTATGTACCGGTATAACAGAACCTAGACTCCTTGCAGTTGCTCGCCGTGTCATACGTGACGCTAAATGCACTTGCTGGCGGGATTACATTTCTACCGTCACTTCAGCTTCCTCGATGAGTGCAGTCTGGAAGAAAGTGCGGAAATTGAGTGGTAAATTTCCCCGACCCGGCTCCTGTTCTTCAGGTTGCCGGTGTTGACATAGCACACCCTCTTGCCGTTGCCACTGAAATTGTAATCATCTGGTCCGCATTTCTCGGGGGCTCCATCTATGCCTATGCCCTCGTTTTTTCTAAGTTTGCCAGCAAGTTAAAGCCCTTATATTTTCTTCTCAGAGAATCTTATGTGCCTTTTACCCTTCAAGAACTGGAGGCAACACAACTGCTTGCTGATCATCGGAGCTGCCAGACGGCATAATATTCGTATGCTACAGCATTTACATCAGTCAGCTCTTGCAGTCCTCTTACGACTCTTTAATTTTATATGGTCGCAAGGAGTTCTTTCCCAGCTGTGAGTCTATTCTCCTTTTGCAAACCGGTACTACGGACATACTCTCCACTACCGTCCCATCGCTCTTTCCAGTGCAGTTTGAAGGTGATGGAACGTCTAGTTAATAGACATTTGATGTGGTATTTAGAGATGCACAGTAGTCTCTCCACTATCAATATAGCTTTCGTAAGGGCTGTTCTGCCATTGACCCTTACTGCGCTTGGATACATATATTCGTAATGCCTTTGCTAATAACCACTCGGTTATCACCATCTTTTTGACCATGAGAAGGCTTATGACACAACTTGGAGGTACAAATCTTGGCCCAGGCCCACTCCTTAGGCCTTCGAGGCAAACTACCATTTTTCCTTAAGGCCGCCTTAACTGAAAGACATTTCCGTGTCCGGGTTAGTAATGTGCTTTCCCGGAGTTTGTCAAGCTGAAGGTGTCCCCCAGGGATGCGTTCTCGAGCACAACACGTTCTCCTTGCTATAAATCATCTGGCATCTGTTCTCCCATCCAATATTTGGTCATCGCTTTGTTGATGACTTTGCTATAGCTTAGTGGGCGCTGACTGTCGCCTCATTGCAGTTTCCTCCAGCATGCCGTCAACCGGGTTTCCGTTTGGGCCACCACTGCAGGTTTAAATTTTCTAGTGGCAAAACTCTCCAAATTAAGTTTACTAGACGTTCAGTGGTCTATGATCATCCATTGTACCTATACGGCTCACGTATCCCAGAACGTCAGTCAGGTTTCTCGGCCTCCTCCGTCGATTGCCCTGGAAACCTCACATTACCTCTCTGAAAGCAACTTGTCAAAGCTGGCTGAACCTCCTTAAAACCCTAGCACATCTTTCATGGGGGTTGATTGTAGAACTCTCCTTTGCCTGCATTCAGCCCTAATTTTATCGAAACTCGATTATGGTGACCAGATATATTTGGCTGCCTCCCCTGCTACTCTTTCCAGCCTTAATCCCATAAATCACCAGGGATTGCGTTTATGCCTTGGTGCTTTTCGCTCTTCCCGGTTGAGAGCCTATATGTAGAAACGAATGTCCCATCCTTGTCCGATCGTCGTGATGCACATTGCCTTCGCTATTATGTTCACTCTCATGACTCTGCAATTCTTCCATGTATAGGATTGTCACAGATGTTAGTATAGACGATCTTTATTTGTTCGTCGACCCTGTTTACTTCGTCCCTTTCTCTTCGTCTACATTCGCTCTGTCTTCCCTTCAGCTACCACCTTTCTATGCTCATGTGGCATCTCCTTCCCCTACCCCTTGGGAAGTTTCTGCTGTCCGTGTCTGTTCTTTTCCTTCTGCCTTGCGCGAAAGCTCCAACTACCTACGGCGGCTTCTCGCTCTTTTTCTAGACCACTTCTGTTCTCATTCCCATGCCATCACAGTGTACACCGATGTTTCTAAGTCATCTGACGGCGTCGGATTCGCAGCAGTGTTTAAGGACAGCGCGTGTAAGGGCATCTATTATCCTCGGCTAGCATATTTACGGCTGAATTGTATGCCATTATTGTGGCACTTATCCGTATTGCATCTATGCCTGTGTCACCATTTGGGGTAGTTTCAGATTCCCTTAGTGCTTACAGGATATCCGAAAATTTGATACACCTCACCCCCTAGTTCTTCGTATCCAACTTTGGTTACGCCATATCTCTAGCAAACAGGGTAATGAACAATCAGACACTGCTGCGTGGTCAGCAGTACATGACCTTCCAGTTTCATATAGAGGTGTTCCATTCACGGACTATTTTGCGGTCATTGCTACCCACCTCACACCCGTTGGCAACAACACTGGTCTGACCTGCTAAATAACAAACTTCATTCTATTAACCCTTTCAGGGTCCAAGGCCATTTTTGGAAGGGGTGCGCCAATGTCCAAGAATTTAAAAAAAAAAAAAACTTATTTTTTCTTATGAAATGGTAGAGAATCTTTTTCTGAAGGTAATAAAACAAAAAGTACGAAATTTGATTGAAAATTGACGAAATTATGCTATCGCGAATTTTGATGTCAGCGATATTTACGCATCGGCGATTTTGCCAACTTTGACTCACATTTTAGGCCAATTGCATTATTCCAGTCGACAAAATTCTTAGCTATTTCACTAGTATTACTTCTATTCTATCGATTGAGCACAAGAAATCGCCCAGTCAACTGTTTCAACTACAAAATAGTGGTTGGAAATTGGTAATTTAGCCAATTTAACTCGGTTCAAAATATTCCAATTTCAAAATAGTGCATAATAAACAATGCAGGCATTCCTGGCACTAAAATAACATTTCCTCTGTTCATTAGTTACGTTTTCAGTCTTTACAAATTAATTCCATTTTGATTTTTTATTCACATAATGAATTTTTATTCAAACCAAAAAAATGGAAGATTTATTGTTAAGCAATATTGTAATAATTGTACAAATAATATCACCACATTTGTGAATGTATATTAGACCCACCAGCTGGCATATATTAGACGTGTGAGGTCATTTGTTTACTCTTGAACATAGGCAAAAATTTAACATTTCCGCTATTTTGAGCTCAGTTTCAAGCCATTTGCAGTACTAAAACCAATCGAAATCATCTCTCTATATCTGTAATATATCTTCCATTCTATCAAATAAGACTTAAGAAATTGCAAATACAACTATACAAAGTAGTATACGAAAAAAACACTGCAAAGTCGCTCTTTTAATCAAAAATTGCAGTTTGTTTTTTTCTCTCATTATGCACTGTGCTGCAGGATTTGTTTTATGTGGTGCACACTTACCACATAGATGTATTCTCTCATATCTAGGCCCAAATTTGCCACTCAAAGCTTATCTGAGTGAGCTGAGCTCATGACGTAGAACTGTTTGGACCCTGAACTCAAAGCCGTAGAACTACGGCACGGACCCTGAAAGGATTAAACCAAGTAGTATAGGTTTCTGGCCACCTTCTTGTCACCAACGTCGAGGTTAGGAGACTACACACTCCTGTCTTCGCATCGGCCACACTAGTCTTACTCACAGGTATCTCATGGAGAGGCTCCCTGTCCTTCTCTGTGAGAATTGTCAGGTTCCAGTATCTATTCGCTATATTCTGTTGGACTGCCCCCACTATCAACGAGCACGCAGAATTTACCTCCGTCGTCGTTCGCTCTGCTGCCCTTTCTTTACCTTCTCTTCTTGCTGATGGGCCTTCCTTTAATCCTGACTCTCTCATTGACTTTGACAGCAACTGACTTACTACACAAACTCTGAAGATTATGCCTCTAGCACTCCCCTCAGTCCCTTCTACCTCAATCTCTTGCTACCCTCTATCCCTGCACTATCCACTGCCCTGCTGCATTCCATACCCTACTAATCATCCCTCTCCCTCTTACAACCCATTCTCCCTGCATCCTGCCCTGCCCTGCTGCACTGTATGACCCCTGTGGTTTAGCGCTTCTTTTGATTATAATAATTGAGGTCTAATGCAAAAAGAATTTCTATTTAACATTATTGATTGAGACTGATAAGTCAGTCCACTTATTTTGTCATGCAAGAGCAACCACATGTCTATAGTGTACCCAACAAAATCAGCTCTGGCTGGGCTACATGCATCTTTCCTCTTCAAGGGGGCTCCTTGGCGTGGTGAAGAGGCTCTTGGTCTGAGGAATTAGACCTTTTGGTCTCCTTCCTCAGACCGAACCTAATTACCCCCCAATCTCCCTCCCCTATCCCATCTCCTCCATCCTCCCTTTTTTTTCTTTCCTCCTCATCCCTCCCTTATTTCCTTCCCATTTTTACCCTGGGAGCTTCTCTCCACAGGCATTCTAGTTCCTAGGTAGGAGGAAGGGTATCATGGTCCATACCATTCCGTTGAGGTCCTTGGCAGTGGTGCAGTTTGCCGTGGAATCTGGATCGCCTGGGGATGTCCCGATCCCCCTCTGGTCTCCCGGGGGGTGGCCTTGGGTATCTTTCGGGCGACGGGTGTATTTCTGGAGGCCACCTTTCAGATTCCGGGGGGGGGGTGGCCGAAGGCGGTATGCTTTGTGGCGGATATCCAGCCGCCCTCTCTTTTGTCCGCCGAGGTGGCTCGGTGGATGTGAGGTTGCTATCCCAGATTGCTGGTTTACTGGCATGAAGGGTACGGTATGGCACGGGTTCCATGCAGCATCTGCTCTACTTGCGGTGTTGAGGTCACTTGGGCGCGGAGGGGATTTACACCTTTCATTCCTCCTAGGAGCTATTCCTCCACGTCTCCCTTTTTATTCTTTTTTTTTATTTTTATTTTCTTTTTTTTTTCTTAAAAACAAAAAGAAGTAACCTAACCATGGATGCCCTAATCCGTGAACCTACCCCCGGGCCCCTTCTTGATACCGCACCTAGTTCTGACCCTACCTCGTTAATGGACAACTCTTCGGACAACTCTAATACCCCTGTACCTCTTGCTGGTGCCGGTTCGTCACCTGCTTCAGGTACCGGGGTTCCGACTGGCCCTTTCGATATGTCTGACCTTCGCTATTCTCTGACCTTGATTCCGTCTTTTCCTTTAACGGTGCAGCAATTTTTGAATTGCCCGCCTGTCACATGTCAGACCGCCTCCTGTCCCTCATCCAAATGACCAAGACCCTTACATGATGATTCGACACTTCCTGCTCATTCGTCTCAGAAATGACCAGCTCGTCACACACTCCCCTTAAATGCTCTGTTTCACACTACTCAATGGACAAAGTTTTTTACTCTAAGACCGACCTCTCCTAATACCTATCTTTCCGATCATAGTATTGGTAAAGCTCTCCTACGCCATATAGGTAAAGATATCTCATTTCATGCTCTCAAGAGCGGCACTCGCATCATCACGGTCCAGAATGCTGGCCAAGCTCGCGATCTTTCCCTCCTTACGACCATAAATACTATTCCTATCACTATTGACAAGCATCATTCTCTCAATTCTTGTAGTGGTACTGTCATTTTACCCCACACTATTGTCCAACGGAATTTCCAGACATGTGGTGCTGACATTTTGGAGCAGCTTGAGCTCCAAGAACTCCCTATCCTTAAAGTTGACACTTTTGTCCTCCCTGCCAATAAGCGAAGATGTTATCCTTGCAATATAGCTCGTTTAACATTTGACAGCCGTGAACTTCCACCTTCGGTCTACATTGCAAGTCAACATTTACAATTTCGAAAGGTGACCCCTACACCGCAACAGTGTAGAAACTGCTGACATTTTGGTCATCCAGCGAAATATTGCAGGTCCATGGCTTAATTGCCCAGTCTGTGGTGCCGACGACCATGCCAGTCCTTGTATCCATCTCCTCTTGCCTTAACTGTCATGAGGCACATCCATCGTACTCTCGCCGTTGTCAGGTTTACCTGAATGAGCGGGAAATCCGTTGTCTCAGAGGCAGAAGGCTTCTCATACGCTATGGCCGTCTCTCATCTACGCCTTCAAGGGAGACTTCCCCGTATTTCCTATTCTCGCATTGCTAAACGTCGCCCCACTTGTGGGGTCCCAACTTCCCGGGCTTCCTCTGTGGTCGCCCCATCCTCAGTCACCCGTGTCTCGAATCCTTTTGCTGTTCTTGGCTCCGAGGTCCCTACCTCGGCATCTCATACTATCCACACCCCTTCCTCTACTCACTCGCACAGTTCTGTGTCTACACATCCTAGTTCACCTAATAAGTCCGGCAAAAAATCCCCATTGCCGGGTTCTTCACCTCCGACTAGTTCTGTAACGTGTGTGGAGGTTCATCCTCCTCCTAGTTCAATGTCTTCATCCCCTGTCCCCTCCCACGTTCCTTCCTTGACTGCCCCGCCCCAGGCCGCTTCCACTCCTGTCACCTTCCAAGCCCCTTCGACAGTCTCCTCTTCCATCCCCACGCCCTCTACTTTTGTACCGTCTATGGTCTCCCAGATTGTCGCTCACACTCATCCTCCTTTCATCTCTAATGTGGTCCTGCATCTATGACTCTGAAACACTGGAGGCTATTGCAGGATTTCTTGCAGAGACTGAACCGTTGATGGACACAGCTCCACCTCCGGTTCCTCCTCCTCTCTCTTCTCTGTCTACCCCCCATCCTTCCTTCACAGTGTCCCAGTCCTTCTTTGATTACAGATCTTCCGCTGCCTCCACACGTGGACTTTTCTAACCCTAGTCCATAGATACCTCTAACTTCGACTTATGTCTTTCTCTCCATAAATCATGGCTTATTTGCAGTGGAATATCTGAGGCCTAAGGGGTAACCAGGATGAGCTTCAGGTGTGGCTCTCCCAGTTTTCCCCTGTTGGTGTCTGTTTGCAAGAACCCAAATTGCAATCCTCTGTTATTCGGACCTTTTCAGGCTATGATTTGTTGTATTCCTCGGATCCTTTATCCAATGGAACCTTTAACAAAAGTGCTCTTCTTATACGCACTGGTGTTCCATACCATCAGTTCTAGGTTCATTCTTCTCTACATTACACCGCACCCCGTATCCACTTGAATAAGTGGTATACACTCTGTTCTTTATATCTCTCCCCTTCGCGAGCATTGTCTATCCCAGATGTTGATTTTCTGGTTTCTTCCTTGCCGCCAACCCTCCTATTACTTGGCGATTTTAACACAACATTTTCTCTGGGGAGGGTCGCACTGTGACTCCCGTGGCATTCAGTTGGAGGCATTTCTTGCTTCTCTCCCCCTCCATGTTTTAAATACGGGTACTCCTACCCATTTTGATCCTTGAACTCATTCTTTCTCTTGCATCGATCTCTCCATCTACTCTTCCTCAACTATCCTTGACTTCACCTGGTCTGTCCTCCCGGACTTGCATGACAGCGATCATTTCCCAATTATCCTTAAGTCCCCTTCGTATTTTCCACCCCCTCGTAGCCAACGCTGGCAATTTGACCGGGCAAAATGGGACCTTTACGCACATCTTACTGCCTTTCATGAGGTTCCTTCCTCGTCCTCCATTGATGAGGTTTTACAGCAGCTTCACATTCTATCCCCCAAACCTCAGGCAAGCATTCTCAGAAGTGCATGCCTTGGTGGTCTCCTGCTTGTGCTCGGGCAGTACGTTTGAAACGCGCTGCATGGGGCAGGTATCGGTATAACAGAACTACAGAGAGACTCCTTGATTTTAAGCAGAAGAGAGCAATTGCTCGCGTGTCATACGTGATGCTAAACGCACTTGCTGGCGAGATTACGTTTCAAATGTCACTGGCTTCCTCAATGAGTGCAGTCTGAAAAAAGTGCGGAAATTGAGTGGTAATTTCTCCCGACCCGGCTCCTGTTCTTCAGGTTGCCGGTGTCGATATACACCCTCTTGCGTTGCCACTGAAATTGGTAATCATCTGTCCGCATTCTCAGGGGCTCCATCTATGCCCCTCGTTCCTTTCTTCTAAGTCTACCAGCGAGTTAAAGCCCTTAGATGTTTCTTCTCTCGGAGAAGAATCTTGTGTGCCTTTTACCCTTCAAGAACTGGAGGCAACACACTCTGCTTGCCGATCATCGGCAGCTGGGCCAGACGGCATACATATTCGTATGCTACAGCATTTACATCAGTCTGCTCTTACTGTCCTCTTACGACTCTTTAATCTTATATGGTCGCAAGGAGTTCTTCCCCAGCTGTGGAAGGCTGCTATTGTTCTCCCTTTTCGCAAACCGGGTACTACGGGATATGATACTTCCCACTACCATCCCATTGCTCTTACCAGTGCAGTTTGCAAGGTGATGGAACGTCTAGTTAATAGACGTTTGATGTGGTATTTAGAGATGCACAGTAGTCTCTCCCCTAGTCAATATGCTTTCGTAAGGGCCGTTCTGCCATTGACCCCTTACTGTGCTTGGATACATATATTCGAAATGCCTTTGCTAATAACCACTCTGTTATCGCCATCTTTTTCGACCTTGAGAAGGCTTATGACACAACGTGGAGGTATAATATCTTGGGCCAGGCCCACTCCTTAGGCCTCCGAGGCAAACTACCATTTTTCCTTAAGGCCTTCTTAACTGAAAGACATTTCCGTGTCCGGGTTGGTAATGAGCTTTTCTCGGAATTTGTCCAAGCTGAAGGTGTCCCCCAAGGTTGTGTTCTGAGCACAACACTTTCTGCTTGCTATAAATAATCTGGCATCTGTTCTCCCATCAAATATTTGGTCATCGCTTTATGTGGATGACTTTGCTATAGCTTGTGCAGGTGCTGACTGCCACCTCATTGCAGTTTCCCTCCAGCATGCCATCAACCAGGTTTCCGATTGGGCCACCACTCGCGGGTTTAAATTTTCTAGTGGCAAAACTCATCAAATTACGTTTACTAGACATTCAGTGGTCTCTGATCATCCATTGTACCTATACGGCTCGCGTATCCCAGAACGTGATAGTCAGGTTTCTCAGCCTCCTGTTTGACCGTAGATTGTCCTGGAAACCTCACATTACCTCTCTGAAGGCAACTTGTCACAGCCGGCTGAACCTCCTTAAAACCCTCGCACACCTTTCTTGGGGGCAGATCGTAGAACTCCTTCGCCTGCATTCAGCCTCTAATTTTATCGAAACTCGATTATGGTGACCATATATATTCAGCGGCCTCCTGCTACTCTTTCCAGCCTTAATCCCATCCATCACCAGGGATTACGCTATGCCTTGGTGCATTTGCTTCTTTCCCGGTTGAGAGCTCTATGTAGAAGCGAACATTCCATCCTTGTCCAATCGTCGTGATGCACATTGCATTTGCTATTATATTCGCTCTCATGACCTCCGCAATCCTTCCATGTATAGGATTGTCACAGATGTTAGTAAACGCTCATTATTTGTTCATCGCCCTGTTTACTGTCCCTTTTCTTCTCTCATTCACTCTTGTCTTCCTTCAGCTACCGCCTTTATATGTTCATGTGGCTTCACTTTCCCTACTCCCTTGGGAAGTTCCTGCTGTCCATGTCTGTTCTATTCTCTACCTTGCATGAAAGCCAACTACCTACGGCGGTTTTTTCTTTTTAGACCACTCGTCTCATTCCCATGCCATCGCAGTGTACACCGATGGTTCAAAGTCATCTGACGGCGTCGATCGCAGCAGTGTTTCCGGACAGCGTCGGCGAGGGCATCCCATTACCCTCGGCTAGCATATTTACGGCTGAATTGTATGCCATTCTTGTGGCACTTATCCGTATTGTATCCTATACCCGTGTCACCATTTGTGGTGTCAATTTGTGACTCCTTAGCACAGGCTATCTGTAAAATTGATCACCTCACCCCCTAGTTCTTCGTATCCAACTTTTGGGTTACGCCGCATCTCTAGCAAGCACAAAGATATTGTTTTTGTTAGGTCCCTGGTCATGTTGACGTACAGGGCAATGACCAGGCAGACACTGCTGCGCGGTCAGCAGTACATGACCTTCCAGTACGTATCATAGAGGTGTTCCTTTCACGGACTATTTTGCGGTCATTGCTACTCCACCTTCGCACCCATTGGCAACAACGCTGGTCTGACCTGCTAAATAAGAAACTTCATTCTATTAAACCGAGTATAGGTTTCTGGCCTCCTTCTTGTCACCAATGTCGAGGTTGGGAGACACACTCTCCCGTCTTCGCATCGGCCACACTCTTCTTACTCACGGGTATCTCATGGAGAGGCTCCCTGCCCCTCTCTGTGAGCATTGTCAGGTTCCAGTGTCTGTTCGAATATTCTGTTGGACTGCCCTCATATCAACGAGCACGCAGAATTTACCTCCAACGGCGTCTTCGCTCTGCGGCCCTTTCTTTACCTTCCCTTCTTGCAGATGGACCCTCCTTTAATCTTGACTCTCGTTGACTTTTTGACAGAAACTGACTTACTACACAAACTCTGAAGATTATACCTCTAGCAGCTCCCTCAGTCCCTTCTACCTCGATATCTTGCTAATCTCTATCCCTGCACTGTCCTGCTGCACTCCATACCCTACTAATCATCCATCTCCCTCTTACAACCCATTCTCCCTGCATCCTGCAATAACCTGCAGCGCTGTATAACCCCTGTGGTTTAGTGCTTCTATTTGATTATAATAATAATAATAATAATAATAAAACCAAAATCGGTGAACCCTAAGAAATAATGGAAATTCAATTAATCCATTCCAGAAACCCAGAAGTTTAGAAAAAAAAATTGTCTTAAAGATAGATTTACATACACAAATGAATTAACTGAATGTGGCACTTACCTTTATTGAAGACTGATGTTGCTGGATGGAAGAGAGGGAAGAGGGAAGAGACCCTATTTTTTGGAAGGGGAATCCCCCTCCATAAGGACTCTAGGTACCAAGTCCTCATCTGGGGTCACTTCCCTTCTTTGTCTTTTAATCCCACTAGGACCAGCTTGAGAGTCACTGCACACCTGTGGCACTAAATATCTCTCCAGAGAGCTCTGTGTCTGGCGGGTCTGTAAAATGTCCCTATAATGGGACATGGCATTGTCATTGTAAAAGTAGCCAGCACGGATTGCAACATCTTTCTCAGGGTGATGTTCTTCCACAAATGAATGCACTCTACTCCACATTGCACAAATCTCCTTAATCTCTGAAGAAGGCACCTTAGATCTCTTCCTCCACTGAAGCAATTTCCTGAGTTGTGGTTTGATGATGATGCACCTCAAGCTCTTGCAGCTCTTCAGTGGTTAGATCTTCATTGTGGTCCTCCACCAACTCTTCCACATCTTCGCCACTCACATCCAACCCCATGGAATTCCCCAATGCCACAATACTTTCCACAACTTCCATAGGCTTCTCAGGGTCAGCCCCAAACCCTTCAAAATCCCTCTCTGGGAAACAATCTGGCCACAACTTTCTCCAAGCAGAGTTCATCGTCCTGGAAGTCACTCCCTGCCAAGTTTTATCTATAAGGCCTATGCAATGGAAGACATTGAAGTGATCCTTCCAGAACTCTCTTAGGGTCAATGCAGAGACATTGGTCATATCAAAGCACCTTTGAAACTTTGCTTTGGTGTACAGTTTTTTGAAGTTTGCAACGACCTGCTGGTCCATGGGCTGGATGAGAGGAGGGGTGTTAGGAGGCAAGAACTTCACTGTTACAAATTTGAAATCCTTAGACATTTGGTCTTCCAAGTCTTGAGGATGACCAGGAGGCACTTAAGTGGCAATTTATTGTCCAATAGATATTTCTTCACACGGGCTAAACACTTGATTAAACCATTCTAGGAAAATTTCCCTAGTGACCCATGCCTTAGCATTAGACTTCCAAAACACACACAATTTACTCTTGTCAACACTGTAGCTCTTGAACACACTGGGATTTTCACCTCTTCAAGTGGGGCTCCTTCCTGTGGTGAAGAGGCTCTTGGTCTGAGGAATTGGACCTTTTGGTCTTCTTCCTCAGACCGAACCTAATTACCCCCCAATCCCCCCTACCTTTTCTCATTTTTCCCATCCTCCCTTTTTTTCCCTTTCCTCATCTTCCTCCTCATCCCTCCCTTATTTCCTTCCTATTTTTACCCTGGGAGCTTCCCTCCACAGGCATTCTATTTCCTAGGTAGGGGGAAGGTATCGTGGTCCATCCCATTCCGTTGAGGTCCTTTACGATGGTGTAGTTTGCAGTGGAATCTGGATCGCCTGAGGATGTCCCGATCCCTCTCTGGTCTCCCGGGGGGTGGCCTTGGGTATCTTTCAGGCGACGGGTGTATCTCTGGAGGCCACCTTTTGGATTCCGAGGGTGGTGGCCGAAGGTGGTATGCTTTGTGGCAGATATCCGGCCGCCCTCTCTTTTGTCTGCCGAGGTTGCTTGGTGGATGTGAGGTTGCTATCCTGGATTGCTGGTTTACTGGCATGAAGGGTAGGGTATGACACGGGTTCCATGCAGCATCTGCACTACTTGCGGTGTTGAGGTCCTCTTGGGCGCGGAGGGGAATTTACGCCCCTTTCATTCCTCCTAGGAGCTATTCCTCCACGTTCCCCCCTGTTTTTATTCTTTTTTTATTTTTATTTTCTTTCTTTTTTTTTCTTAAAAATAAAAAGAAAGAAGTAACCTAACCATGGCTGACCCAATCCATGAACCCAATACCCCCGGGCCCCTTCCTGATACCGCACCTAGTTCTGACCCTACCTCGTTAACGGACAACTCTTCGGACAACTCTAATACCCCTGTACCTCTTGCTGGTGCTGGTTCGTCACCTGCTTCAGGTATTGGGGTTCTGACTGGCCCTTATGACATATCTGACCTTCGCTCTTCTCTGACCTTGATTCCGGCTTCTCCCTCAACGGTGCGGCAATTTTCGGATCGCTCGCCCGTCGCCCATCGGACCACCCCTGGTCCCACATCCAAACGACCAAGACCCTTACATGACGATTTGACACTTCCTTCTCGTTCATCTCAGAAACGACCAGCACATCGCGCACTCCCCTTAAACACTTTGTTTCACACTACTCACTGGACAAAGTTTTTTTTACTCTAAGACCGAATACTCCAACTACCTATCTTTCCGATCATAGTATTGGTAAAGCTCTCATACGCCATGTAGGTAAAGATATCTCATTTCACGCTCTCAAGAGCGGCACTCGCATCATCACGGTCCAGAATACTGGAAAAGCTCGCGATCTTTCTCTTCTTACGACCATAGATACTATTCCTATCACTATTGACAAGCATCATTCTCTCAATTCTTGTAGTGGTACTGTCATTATGCCCCACACCATTGTCCAACGGAATTTCCAGACATGTGGTGATGACATTTTGGAGCAGCTTGAGCTCGAAGAACTCCCTATCCGTAAAGTTGACACTTTTGTCCTCCCAGCCAATAAGCAGCAGTGTTTCCGGACAGCGTTGTGCGAGGGCATCTATTACCATCGGCTAGCATATTTACGGCTGAATTGTATGCCATTCTTGTGGCACTTATCCGTATTGCATCTATGCCTGTATCACCATTTGTGGTCGTTTCAGACTTCCTTAGTGCTTTACAGTCTATCCGTAAAATTGATACACCTCACTCTCTAGTTCTTCGTATCCAACTTTGGTTACGCCGTATCTCTAGCAAGCCCAAAGATATTGTTTTTTGTTGGGTCCCTGGTCATGTTGACGTACAGGGCAATGAACAGGCAGACAGTGCTGCGCGATCAGCAGTACATGACCTTCCAGTTTCATATAGAGGTGTTCCTTTTACAGACTATTTTGCGGTCATTGCTACCCACCTTCGCACCCGTTGGCAACAACGCTGGTCTGACCTGCTAAATAACAAACTTCATTCTATTAAACCGAGTATAGGTTTCTGGCCATCTTGTTGTCACCAATGTCGAGGTTGGGAGACTACACTCTCCCGTCTTTGCATTGGCCACACTCGTCTTACGCACAGGTATCTCATGGAGAGGCTCCCTGCCCCTCTCTGTGAGCATTGTCAGGTTCCAGTGTCTGTTCGACATATTCTGTTGGACTGTCCACTTTATCAACGAGTGCGCAGAATTTACCTCCAACGGCGTCTTCGCTCTGCGGCCCTTTCTTTACCTTCCCTTCTTGCTGATGGACCCTCCTTTAATCCTGACTCTCTCGTTGACTTTTTGACAGAAACTGACATACTACACAAACTCTGAAGATTATACCTTTAGCACCTCCCTCAGTCCCTTCTACCTCGATCTCTTGCTACCCTCTCTCCCTGCACTATCCATTGTCCTGCGGCACTCCATACCCTACTAATCATCCATCTCCCTCTTACATCCTGCAATATCCTGCAGCGCTGTATGACCCCTGTGGTTTAGCGCTTCTATTTGATTATAATAATATTAATCTGGGATTTTCAGAGTGATACACCAGTAAAGGTTTCACTTTGAAATCCCAACTAGAGTTACCACACAACATTAGAGTTAGCCTGTCTTTCATAGGCTTGTGTCCTGACATTGCCTTTTCCTCCTGCATGATGTAGGTCCTCCTTCGCATTTTCTTCCAAAAGAGGCCTGTTTCGTCACAATTAAACACTTGTTGGGGTTTAAATTCTTCTGCCTGTACATATTCTTTAAAGTCACGCACAAATTTTTCAGCCCCATGTTTATCTGAACTGGCACCCTCACCATGCCTTACAACACTGTGTATGCCACTTCGCTTCTTGAAGTTTTCGAACCAGCCTTTGCTGGCCTTAAATTCATCAACATCAACACTGGTTTCAGTCATTTTCTTGACAAGATCGGCATGCAACTGCCTTGCTTTTTCACATATGATGGATTGCACAACACTATCACCCACTAGCAGTTTTTGGTTTATCCACACCAATAACAATTTCTCCATATTTTCAATTGTTTGTGATCTCTGTTTCGTTATCGTATTCACCCCTTTCACAGCATTAGCTACCGTGATTTTTTTTCTCTTCGCCAAAATGGAACTGATGGTTGATGGGTTTTTCTTGTACGTATATCCTGCCGAGCTCAGCAATACGTACACCACTATCATATTTTTCTATTATTTCTTTCTTCATTTCTACTGTGTTCCTCACTTTCTTTACCAAAGAACTGGCACTAGGAGCTTTCTTTGGGCCCATGGTAGCTTATTTAATAGTCACACAATAATCATGGGCCAAAAACAATGAATTGTTAATAAATGTTTTGTAGGATATCCTGGGGTGATGTTCACTCAAGCATAAACAATGCTAGACTGAGTTACAATGTGCGTGGGTGGCAGGTCTACGGCCTTTGTATGTGCGCAGCACTGGTGGACAGGTTCAGTACCATCGGCGAAAACTGAGCCAATCGGTGAAAACTGAGACAATTTTTCCACGAAAAAAGTGAGCGAAAACCAAAATCAGTGAAAACTGAGACAATCGAAACCCAAGGGATGACTGTATAGGTTTTTGGCCTTCTTCTTGTCACCAATGTCGAGGTTGGGAGACTACACTCTCCCGCCTTCGCATCGGCCACACTCGTCTTACTCACGGGTATCTCATGGAGAGGCTCCCTGCCCCTCTCTGTGAGCATTGTCAGGTTCCAGTGTCTGTTCGCCATATTCTGTTAGACTGCCCACTCTATCAACGAGCACGCAGAATTTACCCCCAACGACGTCTTTGCTCTGCTGCCCTTTCTTTACCTTCCCTTCTTGCCGATGGACCCTCCTTTAATCCTGACTCGCTCATTGACTTTTTGACAGCAATTGACTTAATGCACAAACTCTGAAGGTTATGCCTCTAGCACTCCCCTCAGTCCCTTCTACCTCAATCTCTTGCTACCCTCTCTCCCTGCACTATAAACTGTCCTGCTGCCCTCCATACCCTACTAATCATCCCTCTCCCTCATACAACCCATTCTCCCTGCATCCTGCAATAACCTGCAGCACTGTATGACCCCTATGGTTTAGCACTTCTTTTGATTGATTATTATTATTATCTTGCTATCCTCTGTCCCTGCACTATCCACTGTCCTCTGCACTCCATACCCTACTAATCATCCCTCTCCCTCTTACAACCCATTCTCCATGCATCCTGCCCTAACCTGCTGAGCTGTATGACCCCTGTGGTTTAGCGCTTCTTTTTGATTGTAATAATAATATACCCCAAACCTCAGGAAAGCATTCTCAGAAGAGCGACCTTGGTGGTTTCCTGCTTTTGCTAGGGCAGTACATTTGAAATGCGCTGCATCTGGAAGGTACTGGTACAGAACCACAGAGAGACTCCTTGATTTTAAGCAGAAGAGAGCAATTGCTCGCCATGTCATCCGTGATGCTAAACACACTTTCTGGCGGGATTACGTTTCTATCATCACTTCGACTTCCTCAATGAGTGCAGTCTGGAAAAAGATATGGAAACTGAGTGGTAAATTCTCCCCCGACCCGGCTCCTGTTCTTCGGGTTGCCGGTGTTGATATAGCAAACTCTATTGCCGTTGCCACTGAAATTGGTAATCATCTGGTCTGTATTTCTCAGGGGCTCCATCTATGCCCCTCGTTCCTTTCTTCTAAGTCTGCCAGTGAGTTAGAACCCTTAGACTTTTCTTCTCTCAGAGAAGAATCTTATAATGTGCCTTTTACACTTCTGGAACTGGAGGCAACACACACTGCTTGCCGATCGTCGGTGGCTGGGCCTGACGGTATACATATTCGTATGCTACAGCATTTACATCAGTCATCCCTTGAAGTCCTCTTACGATTATTTAATCTTATTTGGTCGCAAGGAGTTCTTCCCCAGCTGTTGAAATCTGCTATTGTTCTATCTTTCCGCAAACCGGGTACTATGGGACATGATGCTCCCCATTACCGTCCCATTGCTCTTACCAGTGCAGTTTGCAAGGTGATGGAACGTCTGGTTAATAGACATTTGATGTGGTATTTAGAGACGCACAGTAGTCTCTCCACTAGTCAATATGGCTTTCATAAGGGCCGTTCTACCATTGACCCCTTACTGCGCTTGGATAAGTATATTCGTAATGCCTTTACCAATAACCGCTCAGTTATCGCCATCTTTTTTGACCTTGAGAAGTCATATGACACAACTTGGAGGTATATCATCTTGGCCCAGGCCCACTCCTTAGGCCTCCGAGGCAATCTTACCATTTTTCCTTTAAGGCCTTCTTAACTGAAAGACATTTCCGTGTCTGGGTTAATAATATGCTTTACTCAGACTTTGTCCAAGCTGAAGGTGTCCCCCATAGACCCTCCTTTAATTCAGACACTCTCATTGACTTTTTGACAGCAACTGATTTACTACACAAACTCTGATGATGCCTCTAGCACTCCCCTCAGTCCCTTCTACCTCAATCTTTTGCGACCCTCTATCCCTGCACTACCCACTGCCCCACTACACTCCATACCCTAATAATCATCCCTCTCCCTCTTACTACCCAATATCCCTGCTTCCTGCCCTGCCCTGCTGCACTGTATGACCCTTGTGGTTTAGCGCTTCTTTTGATTATAATAATAATCTACTTTTGACCTCTTGCTCCACTTAGATGCGTATGTGCAAAATGCCTTTGCTAATAAACACTCCATCCTGACAGTCTTTTTTGATCTCGAGAAGGCAAATGACACCACTTGGAGGTATAACATCTTAGCCCAGGCCCACTCCTTAGGCCTCCACGGTAATCTACCGACATTTCTTGCTGCTTTCATATCTGACAGACATTTTCGTGTCCATGTTGGCGCCTAGCTTTTCTCAGACTTTGTTCAGGCTGAGGGAATTATCACAAGGTTGTCTCCTTAGCACTACCCTTTTTCTCCTTGCTATAAGTGCATCGTTCTTGGGAAGCAGACCGCCGGATTCTCCTCCATTTACATTCCGGCTTAGTCTTGTCCAAGCTGGATTATGGCAACCAAGTCTATTTTGCGGCTTCTGCAACTCTTTCTAAGTTAGATCCCCTTCTTCATCGGGGTCTTTGTTCATGCCTTGGTGCCTTTCGTTCATTCCCTGTTGAAAGCCTCTATGATGAGGTGAATGTTCCTTCCTTAGCCGATCGTTGTGATGCTCATTGCCTTCGTTACTTTCTCTGCTCTCATGACCTTCGTATTCCTTCTACATATATAAGTTGGTCTCAGACATTCAAATTCAAATTCAAATGTTTATTTGTCTCTAAAGAGTACAATGTGTGGTTTACATATTATAAAACAATAATTACAAAGAAGGTCACTAGCATGCCTAGGCATTTTGGGCAGACTACTAATAATTCTTACTCTATATTACAAATGATTAAATAGATTTACAATAGTGAGGTAGTTCAGAACATTTAAGAATATAACAATTTATAAAGTTAGTAATGAGAATGGTTTTGTCTTGGCATGATACACAGTTTCTATAAAAGCTCCAATATTAGAGTATCTCAGGCAAACTTATGACTAGCTTGAGATTTATTAGGCAATAGCTGCAGCGCTGTATGACCCCTATGGTTTAGCGCTTCTTTTGATTATAATAATAATATTTAGGCAATAGCTATATTCAGAATTTTATGTTTACAGTCATTTGGGTCAGTGTAGGTGTAAATGAGGATGTTTGTGTGTGTGTGTGTGCATGAATTGGTGGTTTTGATGTAGTTAGTTGATGGTGGGGTGTGATAGGGAGGTGAGATGTTTTTTTAATGTAGTTTTGAAAATGGTGGCTGAGTCTGCAGTTCTAGAGTTTTCAGGTAGGGAGTTCCAGATTTTATGCTTTTTAATGTACATTGAACGTTTGTATAGATTTAGCCGGACACTGGGAATGTCATAGAGATTTTTGTATCTGGTATTGTGACTGTGGGTCCTGTCACAACTATCAAGAAAGCGTTTTAGTTCAGGGTTAATATTGGAATTTTTGGTTCTGTAAATGTAGGTTGCACAGTAGTAAGTGTGGATGTTCTGAACAGTGAGTAAGTTTAGGTCTTTGAAGAGTGGGGGAGGGGGGGGGTGTGGCCTGGGATTGGATTGCGTGATAATTCTTACTCCGGCTTTTTGTTGGGTTATTATTGGTTTTAGGTGGGTTGCTGCTGTTGATCCCCAAGCACATATGGCATAGGTGAGGTAGGGATAGATGAGTGAATAGTATGTGTGAGTAGGGCTGATTGCAGTACCTAGTAACGTATCTTAGACAGGATCCCAACCGTTTTGGATACATTTTTTTGCTATGTGTTGGATATGGGTGCTGAAATGGTTGCTGTCAAGGTGTAGGCCCGGGAATTTGCCCTCATTATGTTTAGCAATAAGAGTGTTGTCAATCACCTGTTACCAAACATAATATAGAAGGTTTTGTCAGTATTTATAAAGCTCTCCTACCTATGGCTGCTTCTCGCTCTCTTTTTCTTGATCACTCCTGAGGGTAGTGTCCTGGAGTCTACCTGGAGAGAATTCCAGGGCTCAACGCCCCCGCGGCCCGGTCTGTGGCCAGGCCTCCTGTTGGACCAGAGCCTGATCAACCAGGCTGTTACTGCTGGCCGCACGCAGTCCAACGTACGAACCACAGCCTGGCTGGTCAGGTACCGACTTTAGGTGCCTGTCCAGTGCCTGCTTGAAGACAGCCAGGGGTTTGTTGGTAATCCCCCTGATGTATGCTAGAGGACAGTGAACCAAAAGGATACATTGGCCCTGGTGATAAAACAAGTAAAGACTACACTATTCAATTCACAGATGTACAAAATAGCGATACTGCTGGAGTTGGAACAAAAGGGGATGATGCCTCAGGAAATAGTGTCGACACATTACCGTCAAAACCTGGTAGAAGCACTGATGTCCATACAGGGGTGATAGATAGGGAGGAAACAGGATAAAATGCACCAGTAGCGAACGTAGCTACAATGAATCCTATTGTACGAAGGCAGATCTGACGACTCAAGAAATGCCTGTGTTCAACACCGAAATTTACACAACCATTTAATCAACTACAGAAACGCGAGACTCATCGCCAGAGAAGACAACACGCAATACCGAAGAATCCTAGAATCATCACTCATCTGTATATCCAACAACTTCAACCAGAACAACGGCTTCTACAACATAGCTGAACCTATTGCCAAGAAACTTCTTCAACGCTATCCCACCTAGAACTCAAGAATGGTACACTGCAGGTCCTTTAAGTCACACAATGTTTTTAACTATCACACTACTTTTAAGACTGTCACATGCAGCTTTCTCCACCTGACCCAGCATTCTCCACCTGACTATACCCTATATATATCTTCATGTTACTCATTTTCCAGGTAGATCTGTCTGTGACTCGATAAAGCCCACTGCGTGGGCGAAACGTTGTCAATAAAGGATCACATTATACTGCTTATGTGTTTATTTTTCCATGAATCCTATGAAACAGAAATTCAATCTATGCAAATATTATGAATTGGGTATCTGCAGGCACGGTATATCTGGTAAAACAGGTGGGACATGCACCTTTGACCATCCCAAAAAATGCCGCACCCACATGACAACAGGAGAGTGCAACTTCCCCTCCTGTAACTTATTTTACCCAAAAATGTGTCACTCATCACTCCATGAAAGAAATGCTACAACGCATACTGCCAGGCACATCATCTAAAGGGGACAAGAAGACACAGACCAGCCAGACTATGGGAAGCAAAAGAGAGGAACCACAACCCCTCCAGGGACAGAGATTTTTTAGGGCCAGGAGGGAAAAAAGACTGGCAAGAAATGACAATAATCCTACACCAACTGAAAACACATCTGGGGCAAAGGCACGGACATTGGCCTCCACCCCAGAACAACGGTTATTAGAGCCAGCAAATAAACCCCCCCTAAATTCCACTAATATAACGACATTTGTCTTTGCAAATAATAATAATAATAATAATAATAATAATAATAATAATAATAATAATAATAATAATAATAATAATAATAATATCTTTATTTACTACAAGTACATGTACATGGTATACAGGCCTAGCTGACATCAGTGACATACTACTATATAGAAAGTCCCTTGTTATGCTGAGCATTTCGGTCAGATTAGGTCAGTGTCCTAGGATGCGACTCACACCAATCGACTAACACCCAGGTACCCATTTTACTGATGGGGAACATAGACAACAGGTGTAAAGAAACACGCCCAATGTTTCTGCCCTGGCTGGGAATCGAACCCAGGCTCTCGCTGTGTGAAGCGAGAGCTTTAGCCACCAGACCACCAGAGCCATACAGGGTCTAAAGCTGTCAAAAAACAACAAAATTCCTTACATCAAGGGAATGCTCACGGAGTCAAATGCAATGTTTGCAGCATTCACAGAGACCCACATAAAGGATCATTATGACAACGAAATATGGATCCCAGGTTATAACCTATTCAGATGCGACAGACTAAACAGGCAACAAGGGGGGGGGTTGGTCTGTACGTCAGAGTCACTCATTTGCTCAGAACTACTAAACACCTCAAATGATGTAATTGAAGTTTTGGTGGTAAAGATTGAAAACCAAAACCTTGTCATTGTGGTGGTATACAAGCCTCCAGACGCAACTTCCCAGCAATTCCAGGAGCATCTTTTAAAAATTGACCACTGTCTGGAAAATCTCCCAACTCCTGCCCCAAACATCTTACTACTAGGAGATTTCAACTTGAGACACCTAAAATGGAGGAGTATAGCAAACAATGTTTTAGCAGAGATCACCCCAGGAGGCAGCCCAGATGAAAATTCACACACATGCGAACTATTAAATCTCTGCACCAAATTCACCTTAAACCAGCAAATATTAGAGCCTACAAGAGTAGAAAATACGCTGCACCAAGAACTCATTAACTGGGTGTGGACTAGTGAATTGCTCATTACTTTATAATTTGTTCATGATTGTAACCATATATAAACGTAAGTAAGTAAATTTACTTACATGATTCATTACCTTTGTAACTTGTGAGTTCATTACCTTTGTTACTTGTGAGTTCATTACCTTTGTAACTTGTGAGTTCAATACCTTTGTAACTTGCTCAGCTATCAAAACTTTGGGGTCCAGTCCCTGGACCCATTATGTACCTCTGTAATCTTTTGACTACCGCCCACAGGATGGGTATGGGGTGCATAATAAAGATATCAAAGAACAACAAACCTCATCTTCACTAACAACTGTGATCTGATACGTAATATAACCGTATCAAAGACAATACACTCAGATCACAACATAATAGAGGTACAGACATGTATGCACAGGGCTCCTGACCAGCAAAATGTGATCAGTCATGAAGGTCTTTTCACAAAATTCAAATTTAATAAAAACATACAATGAGATCAAGTCAACCATGTCCTAAATGAAACAAGCTGGGAAGATATCCTAAACATCACGGATCCGAACATTTGCCTGGTTCTTTAGATCTGCTCAAGACACATTCCATTAAGGAAAAGAAAGAGAAGATGTAAACTAGAAAGAGAGAGATGCTCCCTGTACAGACGAAGGCGAAGAGTCACAGAACTGCTGAGAGGGGCCAATATATTGGAAATACGAAGGGAGGCACTGGTCAATGAAATTGCAAATATCGAACTTAAGCTGAAGAAATCTTTCAGGAGATAAGAATCACAGGAAGAACTAAAAGCCATAAAGGAAATTGGAAAAAAACTCAAAATACTTTTTCTCTTATGCCAAATCTAAGGGAAAAACATCCAGGACTGGGCCCCTGCTTAGGCGGGATGGGACATACACAGATGACAGCCAAGAAATGAGAGATATTAAAGTCCCAATATGACTCAGTGTTCAGTGAGCTGCTGCCCAGACTAAAGGTCGACAATCCAAATGAATTCTTTATGAACGAAACCCAAAATTTGGTCATCTCAAAACTCAAAATCTCGGATATAATCCTAACACCACAAGACTTTGAAAAGGCAATGAATGACATGCCCATGCACTCTGCCCCAGGTCCAGTCTCATGGAACTCCGTGTTCATCAAGAATTGCAAGAAGCCCCTATCGCGTGCCTTCAACATTCTATGCAACATTCCCACCAGGTCAGGCAGCAGGCAGCAACAACAAGGCTGCTCCTATATTTTGCCATTTCTTGGGCCGTTGAGACTCCAGTGATGGCCTATTTGCAAGAACTGTTGCAACAACATACAAGGAACTTATAGTGACAAGAATCTTGATGGTGACTACAGCGAAATGGACCAAATATGACCAAAAGTGGAGACCGGCATTCAAATACCAGACCTGCTACCAGACGTACAATCCTGACAAGCAACGTTTTCCACTACACTGAAGTAACTGACTCTCAAAACAACTGCACAGTGTTAATGTGAAGTCAATATAAGGGAAAACCTAATCAACAAAACTACAAGGAAACTGACAGTTCTGTAATGTAGAGTAGTGTCGGTATTTTGCCTCAGTGCCAGGTGAGGGAACGAAGTGAACATTTAAACATGGCTGACTGCCATTCAATCACCAGCTACTGCCAGATGTGTATCTACGAAGCGACATTCTAACTATACTGACAGTAGCTGACCATCATATCAACTGCAGCAGTGTTAATGGGAGGGAAACACAGGAGACACCGCTAAATCTACAAAACAAACTCCAAGGAAGCTGTCAGGCTATAGCAGCGGTTCTTTCACTCAGTGCTAAATGTGGGAAAGAAGTGAATAGTTAACCAACCAAGGATATTTTTTCAATATCTGACTTCCGTTTTAACCGACCAGTGTACATTAGGAGGGAAACATAGGAGTAACGCCAAATCTAACGACAAAACTCCAAGGAATCTGTCAGGGGCAGTGGCCTTTTTTTCCCTCACTGCTTTTAAAAATGGCTGACACATCAACTCCACGAGGAATAGCAACAACGACGAGCCCCGCTATATGGGATTGATGGGGCTTTGGACAGATCGCCTTTGATTAAAACTTCTTTCTACCCTGCAGGATGGAAATGAGATAGAAGTGTGATAGGGGAAGCTGGACTATAAAGTGAGGAGTGAAGGGGTTTCTGAAATAAGTGGATAAGTAAGGGGTAATCCGGGTATGTGATAACAGAAAATTTACTAGTAACCAGTGGTGATTTCTAGAGTAGCTCCTAGGCATTGCTAGGTGTCTGATAGGATCAGTGGTTTCTTTTCTAATAAAAAGTAAAGAAAATAAAACAAATTTTTATTTTGAAGTGATAAAGAGTGAAGAGCGACTATGGCTGGCATAAGAGGGGTTCAGGCTGCCATAATTATACTTATCATGATATTGCATTTCTCTGAAGAAAGAAATCAGTCACGGGGACTGGAAAAGATGAATGGAGTGATAGCTCCCTGGAAAGTGAAAGCCCAACATTGGCCATCCTACCAGAAACGTAAGTGCCACTATCGCCGCAAAGTATGGCGACACCACATATCCAAACAAAAAAAGTGGCGCACAGCTTTTATAGTGACGCTATTAAGTGGTGATATCCATACTAATCCAGGACCTCAATCTATGGTACAGGTGCAAAACAGACAGATAAGTCATGGTGATAATGACGGTCTAGTAGATAGTAATGATAACCATTCTTAATATCTCAGACACTACCAGGCATCTGTATACACTGTACTAAGGTACGCGGCCCTTTCTTTACCTTCCCTTCTTGCAGATGGACCCTCCTTTAATCCTGACTCTCTCGTTGACTTTTTGACAGAAACTGACTTACTACACAAACTCTGAAGATTATACCTCTAGCACCTCCCTCAGTCCCTTCTACCTCGATCTCTTGCTACCCTCTATCCCTTCACTATCCACCGTCCTGCTGCACTCCATACCCTACTAATCATCCATCTCCCTCTTACAACCCATTCTCCCTGCATCCTGCAATAACCTGCAGCGCTGTATAACCCCTGTGGTTTAGCGCTTCTATTTGATTATAATAATAATGTACTAAGGTACGAAAGAAGAACAGTAAACTTACCGTATGTAAAATGTGTAAGGGGTGGGTGCATAAGGGATGTGTGTTCAATTATGATAATGGTGCCAGATTTCATTTTGTTTGTAATAAATGCATTTTGGCACAGCTACCTGTAGTGATACCGCTCTTGT
>WNWK01028315.1:0-25502 GCA_009830355.1 Cherax destructor | reverse complement strand
GGATAAGTTGAGGCCCCCATAGGACCCCCAGACCAAATTCGAATAGCCCAAACCCCCCAAAGGGACCAGGAAGAGTTGAGGCCCCGTAGGACCACCCAGACCAAATTCGAATGGCCCAAAACCCCGCCCAGGGGGACCAGGAAGAGTTGAGGCCCCCGTAGGACCCTCCAGACCAAATTTGAATGGCCCAAAACCCCCAAAGGGACCAGGAAGAGTTGAGGCCCCCGTAGGACCCCCAGACCAAATTCGAATGGCCCAAAACCCCCCAAAGGGACCAGGAAGAGTTAAGGCCCCCGTAGGACCCCCAGACCAAATTCAAATGGCCCAAATCCCCCCTGGGGGACCAGGAAGAGTTAAGGCCCCTGTAGGAACCCCCAGACCAAATTTGAATGGCTCAAAAAAACCCAGGGGGACCAGGAAGAGTTGAGGCCCTTGTAGGACCCCCCAAACCAAATTCGAGTGGCTCAAAACCCCCCCAGGGGGACCAGGAAGAGTTGAGGACATGCCATCCATGTCCTAGGTAAGTGGAATGTAGTCTGCTAGGAGGTCCGCTCCTCAATACTTGCTGCTGGTTGTTGTTACAGTAGAATTGGACTGATTTCCTCATCCCTCTCAGAAGAGGAGATCCATTCTGAGTTGGTTTTTAGTGGGGGGGGATGACTTAGGTTTGCAAGAGGTTTGGAGCCTCTCGACTCGTCCTGCTCCGTCTCGTATGGTTCGTGTATGTTTCTCAGGTGCTCTCCCAAAATTTGTAATTTTTGGCAATCTAAGGTTTCCTGTCCTTCCATATACTTTTCCTCTTCTTCGGTGTCAGAAATGTTTCCTTTTTGGGCATGGAGAGTTGTCCTGCCGTGGTAAAGTTAGGTGTGCAAACTGTAGTGGGTTTCACCCAGCAGTCAAAGACGGTGTTGCCTGTACCAGCCCAGCCTCATGCTATTTTTGTAAAGGGGTCCACAAAGTCACATCCCAGTCTTGCCCGGCATATCGCCTGGCTCTTGATTTGGCAAACTCAGCCAGGGCCCAGTCCCTTTCCCTCGATGAACGTAACTCCCCTCTGGCCCATACTCAGTTGACAACTGTTTCCTCGCCTTTGGATCATGATATGGATATTGTGTCCCCTGCTAGGATTTATAAACAGGCCCTTGAGGTTGATGATGGAACCAGGCTCCTGTCTAGCCCTAAGTGCCAGCCAACTTCTTGTCTAGACTGTGTTTCTTCTCCACCCCACATTACCCCAGACGTCATGGTGGTTCTCGTGCGTCCCAAGGCTGGTGGTACCCCCTTCACCAATCCACAGGAAGTCACTAATGCCATCAGTGGCTCTCCTTTTGGCAAGGCCTGCATAGACGGGGTGTCCAGCAACTCGGTAGGGGTGCAGCCCTAAGGCTCTGACTACATCCATCGTAAGTCTTTTCTGGCCAGAAATTTACCACTTAATGCCATCCATGTCCTAGGTAAGTGGAATGTAGTCTGCTGGAAGGTTCGCTCCTCAATCCTTGCTGCTGGTTGTTGTTACGGTAGAATTGGACCGATTTACTCATCCCTCTCAGAAGAGGAGATCCATTCTGAGTTGCTTTTGAGTGGGGGGGATGACTTAGGTCCTCTCGACTCGTCCTGCCCCATCTCGTATGGTTCGTGTATGTTTCTCAGGTGCTCTCCCAAAATTTGTAATTTTTGGCAATCTAAGGTTTCCTGTCCTTCCATATACTTTTCCTCTTCTTCCGTGTCGGAAATGTTTCCTTTTTGGGCATGGAGAGTTGTCTTGCCGTGGTAAGGTTAGGTGTGCAAACTGTAGTGGGTTTCACCCAGCAGTCAAAGACGGTGTTGCCTGCACCCGCCCAGCCTCATGCTATTTTTGTAAAGGGGTCCACAAAGTCACATCCCAGTCTTGCCCGGCATATCGCCTGGCTCTTGTTTTGGCAAACTCAGCCAGGGCCCAGTCCCTTTCCCTCGATGAATGTAACTCCAGCCTGCGGTCTGTTAAGCCAGTCACAGTCCGTCAGCCCTTGCCTCCTTCGTCTCCAGTGCCCCCCACTAAGGGCATCTCCCTAGCACCAGTGTGGCCGGGCCACCTGTTCTCTGCAGCTGTGAGGACTAATGTCCCTGTTTCAAACCGTTCTGCAGCTCTTGCAGAACTCTCTCTACCTTTAGAGGATTCCCTACCTCTGGGGCAACATCATCTCCAGGTGTCTTCAGATCCGGCTTCCACTGTGGAAGTTATTGCTCATGCTCCTCCTCGTTCACGACACGTATCCTCCCATCAAGGTGGTGCAGCTTCAAAATCAACTCACAGTTTGGTACCCCCCCCTTGTCCAAATGGACCTCTTGCCTGACCCAGTGCCTCACTCCTCACAGAAGTCCCCTTCCCCCTCCATTTCTCCTCAACCCCAGCCCCTGTTTCAGGACCCTTCGCTATTGATGGTTCCGATGTTTCACTCTCGCCTGCCTGGGCTTCATTTCTTCGTCCTGTCCTCCATTTGGTGGAGGAAGTGCTTCACTCCTTCCTACAGGGCACTTATTTTATGACTGCATGTCTCTCGGTTCTCCCTCGCCTCATCGGGCTTCTTAGTTCACACACGTGACTCACTCCCACTCCTCTATTTTTCTTCTCTGGAACGTTCGTTCCATATTGGGAAAGCTCCCAGACCTCCAGAAGTATCTGGCTGAGGTACAGCCGCACGTGGTGGGCCTCTCTGAGACATTGTTACGTCCTTGAAATTCTATTCGGCTGTCGGGTTTTACTGTTTATCGTCGATATCGCCTTGAAAGGGGTGGTGGTGGCCTAGCTCTTCTTGTGTGTAGCCAGCTTCAGAGTATGATCCTTTCCCTCCGAACCTATGAGAATGGGGTGTTAGAAACTCTAGCTGTGCGCATTGCCTTGGGCACTCAGTGGTGTACCTTCCTCCTGATTTACAATCCGGGCAGGTCAGTAACACAGAGTGAGTTTACCCATTACTTTGGGCAACTCAGTGGTTCTGCACTTGTCATAGGGGATTTCAATGCTAGGCGCCATTTCTGGGAGCCATCCATTTCTTTGGGAGCGGTGAATCCCACAGGTAGGGCCTTGTTCCAAGCCCTCCTCGCATCTCCCCTTTCGTTGCTCACACCACCAGGATTGGAGACTAGAGTGGATCCTTACACAGGGCGAACTTCTACCCTGGACCTCGTTCTTGGGTGTGGGTATTTTACTACAGCCGTTGTTTCTGTAGGCCCCTTCATGGGGAGTGATCATCTCCCCATCATTGTATCTACCAATGGAGCCCCAGCAGTGCCAGTGACAGCAATTCGTCCACGGTGGAAAACCACTCAGGCCGGTTGGACGAGCTACAGTAACACACTCTTTGATTATAGCCTGCCTCAAGACTCTCTATTGGACGATGCCGTTGCATCCCTTCAAGGGGCCATATTAGAGGCAGGCTCCTGTTCATTTCGTCTTTCTGGGAGCTTCTCCCGTTCTCACCCCGGGTTCCGTGGTGGAATGATGAGTGCCTCCAGGCAGTGAAGGCACGTCGAAAGGCATGGGCACAGTGGCGGTGCCAACCTTCAAGGGCTCTACAGTTGGCTTACCGAAGGGCTGACGCTTTATGTCGGCGAACACTCCTCCATGCAAAACGTGAATCATGGGCTTCCTTCTGTTCTTCTCTTTCGTTTCGCACCTCTGCTAGCCGGGCATGGGATTTCTTCCACTCTATGCTGGGATCATGATCTGTAAGCTCCTTTACCCTGTTGGGGGATGGTGCAACGCCACTCTTCCCTCAGGATAAAGCGGAATTGTTTGCTAGTTTCTTTGGGCCTAAGTTTGCGCTTCCTTCCCCCTCTACCTTCTAAGGTGATCAAATGGTGTCCTCTGCCCCCTATAGTACCCGAGGTTGACTGCCAGGTGCTGGCATCTTCCTTCAGTTCTCATGAACTACAGCAGGCACTCTCCCAGCTTTCTTCCCGTTCTTCTCCTGGGAGGATAACATACCTTATTCATTCTTACTGCATCTACCCCCCCTCTTGTACAGATGCCATGCTGGAGGTTTTCAATGCCAGCTGGTCTCAAGGAGTTTTCCCCGATGCGTGGAAGCACTCTCTCCTGGTTCCGATTCTGAAGCCAGGCTCTTACCAACCCATTGCTTTACTGCCCTGCTTGGGTAAAATGTTGGAAAGACTGGTGGCCACTTGTCTCTCATGGTGGACTGAGGAACATGGCCTCTTACCTGAAAACCAGAGTGGCTTCCGTGAGGGTCGATCCACACTCGACTCTTTGCTTCAATTTGTGCAGTTAGTGCATACTTCATTCGAAAGCCAGGAGTTCCTTCTGGCTGCCTTTTTGGATCTGCGTGGAGCATTTGATTCTGCATCCCACACAGTGATACTTTTTAAGCTAGCTCGCATGGGGCTGGCAGGAGCCCCCCTCCGTTGGATGCGCAACTTTTTACAGGGCGAACCTTCCGGGTTGCAGTAGGTGGCACGATGTCCTCACCCCGTCCTATATACTGGGGAGTGCCCCAGGGATTCGTTCTTAGTCCTCTCCTTTTTTCTGTATTAATGTCGGATCTCCCTTCCATACAGGGCGTGCATACCCTGGTGTATGCACGGTGCCACTACTTTGCTGGCTGCACAAAAAAAACTTCAGCATGCCCTACAGTGCATAACATAATGGGCTGCCACCTGGGGTTTGGAGGTTAGTGTCGCCAAGTCCCGGCTCTTATGTTTTACTAGACGACGCCTCTCTACTCTTCCATCTGTTTCATTGGGTCAGACACCACTCCCTTTGGTCTCTTCTCATAGATGGTTAGGTGTCACTTTGGATGCACCACTCTTGACGTGGAGGAAACACATAATAGCCCTCCACCTCTCATGTGCACACCGCACTGCACTCATGCGCCGGATCTCTGGCACTAAGTGGGGGGGGGCAGATCGAGACCTCTTTAAATTTTATACAGCTATGGTTCGCAGCAAACTCACCTATGCGAGTGAGGTGTATGGCTCGGCTTCTTCCTCCTCTCTTCACCACCTGGATATTCTCCAGAATTCGGCCATCCGCAGTATGCTGGGGGCGTTCCCCTCTACTCCCATTGCAGCCTTGGAAGCAGAGTCTGGGATAGTCCCCCTCTCGTCAATGAGAATGGCAAGGAACTGCTTACGGCTCCATCATATGGCCTCTCTGCCTTGTACTCACCCATGCTGCCTCTCCCCACGAGCTTGGGAGGCAGCCTCCGTCCCCCCACGTTTGGTTCAGCCTTCCTTTGTGGTCAGGGTCCAACGTTCCTTGACCTACCTTTCACTCCCTGCACCAGTGGTGACTCCCTCCCCTCTTCAATCCCCGGTCCCCCCCCCTGGATGGACCTGACACAGTACATCCACCTAGATTGGCCTTCTAGGAACAGGAAACTCCCCCAGATAGCTGCAATTCTCTTTGAAGAGTTTCGTGCTGTCACATATGGTTCTTCCTTCTCCATCTACACGGACGGCTCAGCACGAAATTTCCCCTTCTACTTCTTCTGTTGCATTCTTTGCAGATCTTTCTCTGTGTCAAACCTGGCGGTTAGACCCCGCTCACTCGGTCCTAGCAGGAGAGCTCATCGCCATTCATCATGCCTTGGTTTTTGTCCATGCTCACCTCCCTCCTCAGCCTTTGGTTCTCTTCTCTGATCCCCAATCTTTCCTAGCACTTTTGTGTTCTGACCGTCCACGGTCCCTACGCGTCCTTGCCCGACAGACGCAATCTCTTATCCTACGTTTTTTGCGAAGTCCAGGTTGGAGCATCTCCCTTCAGTTAGTTACCATTTTGTCCTAGGCACATGTCGATTAGACACTAGGCCTGTTGTATGTATGTGTGTGTGTAACGAAACACTTCGAAAAATGTTTCTGCCCCACCGGGAATTGAACCCGGCCCCTCCGTGCGTGAAGCGAGAGCTTTACCCACTAGGCCACCGGGGGCTGTGGGAACCTACCCATGTTGGCATTCGGGGCAATGAAGTGGCCGATCGTGCAGCCTCCCTCGCACATGCACTTCCTACCATTACCTCTCTTGCACTGGGCCGCAGTGATTTCACAAGGACTGTTTGGAAGGAAATCCGTCATTTGTGGCAGAAGGAACTGGTACGCTCCCTCTCTACTTCGGCACTGAATTCTGTCCGATCTTTCAATGGCCCCTGCCCTTGGGCTCGCCATCCCAATCGCTCAGTGGATGTTGCACTGACTCGCCTCCGGGTTGGGCACTCACAGCCTGAGACTGTGGAACACTTCCTACTGTGGTGCCACGTTATCACTCTGCACGGACTGTTCTCCGTGCGGCCTTGCACACGTTTGGGGTGCAATCTTTATCCCTACCTCTCCTTCTTAATGGGGATGGGTTTGATCCTCCAGACCGTCAGGAGATATTGGCCTGTGCCTGCACATTCTTGCTGGCTTCAGGGCGCATTAAGGACATATAATACGCAGATATTAGTCTAACATCCTTCCACTTTGGTCGAGGTTCCTTCTCCGAGCGTTGGACGGTAGGGCTCGATACGCCGTATGCTGTCAGTGGCCCTAAAACCCACACAACAGCAACAACAACATCATATTTAAAGGTAAAAAAAAACTATTTAAAGCTCCAAACAGCATATTTCAAGCATCAGACATGTAATTAAGTTGTGTTAGTGAAAAGTTATGGTGATGGGTAAAGTGTTAGATAAGAATAAAGCTGGAGCTAAGTTCAAGCTGGCAGCTGCAGCTTACTGGAGCTCCACCTCGAGATGCATCAGTAAGTTTATTTAGGTACACGTACATATAAGTACAATTATCATCATCATATATACTTTAACATATCTGATAATTATCTACCAAGATAACCCAAAAAGTCAGTGACATTTCAGGACTTGTATAAACAAACAAATTTTATTTCTTTGTGCAGTATAAAACTAGTTTACATGTAATAAAATATTGTGAAGCAGAAAAGAAAGCCACTAGCATGCATGTGCATTTGGGGAGTTAAGGTTCTTCATCCAAGGAACTGGATCAACTCATTTCTTCCATTGATTAAACATAATTACCTAACATTTTCCATGCACTGTAAGACCTTATGGGTTTAGCTCTTCCTCATATTTATAATAATGATATTCTGAAAAAAAACAATGTGGTGAATGATAATAAAGAGCTCTTGATCCAAGTAATTGCAGATGCCGTTCGTTTCCTTGGATTATGTCTGATTAATTCCTATTTGCTATTCCATGTATGATCCTCACAGCTTGAATGCCAGAGATCTCGACAACGCTAACAGGTCGTTGATCACTCAAGAATCTCCCATTTTTCTGCTGGACAATATAAAATTAGTAACTTACCTGAAAACACTAACACATCCTAAAGCCATTTTATGTTGTTGGATAACTCAGTGTCCCGTGGCCTGATAAGCAACCCTCTCGCCTCTCACACTTGAGTGTCCATGGTTTAATCCCTGGCCGGGTGGAAATGCTGGCCACATTTCCTTATACCTCCTGTTTCCGTTCACCTAGCAAGTAATTAGGTACCTGGGTGTTAGTCGACTGGTGTGTGTTGCATCCTGGGGGACAGGATCAATTGAAGGACCTCAATAAAAATAAGACAGACAATCCTTGATGATGCACTGACTTTCTTGGATTATCCTGGGTGGCTAACTCTCCTAGGAGGGTTAAAAAATCAGAACAAAACCATACCATAACCACCTGCAACCTGGATAACTTGCTGTTTGTGATTTAAAAACTTGGTGACTTTGCTGGACTGAAAAAAAAAAATATTTTCATCATCACTCATGCCATCACTGTCTTGAGAGAGGCATCTCAAAACCACAGTTCAAAAACTGCAATATATCTCCATTCCTCCTTCTGGCCTCCAGGACTCAAGTCCTGTTGGTTTAGCGCTTTCCATGAATATAGTAAAGTAAAGTAAATTTTATTTCGTTGCAGATTGCAGATTACATAGGTATTGGTAGTTACAATGTAAATTGAGTGCAAGGAAAGCCACTGACATGCCATGGCATTAGAGGCAGCTTATTCTAGTAACTTAAAGACTATGTACTTAATATTAGAGAAATTTATTGAGTTTATTCTAGTTAAAAATTGTTTTCAAAATTACAATATGATGAAATTTTACTGTTTAAATTATTATATAATGATATTAGATTGTTACAGTAATGGTAATATGGAATTGAGATTATCTTAAGGAAAATAACATTGAGCATTTTTGACATTAACTTATAATATGAGTATTTAGTTTTGATTGAGTAGGGGGTAACATAATAGTAACATATTATTAAAAATTGAGATTATCGTATAGGAAAGTAATAATGAGCATTTTTCAGAGTAGTTTATAGTATGATCATTTAGTTTTGGGTGAGTAGGTGGTTTTTGAGTTGAGTTTTAAATTGATTTTCAGACAAAATTATCTTAATATTTACTGGTAGTGAATTCCAGATTCTGGGGCCCTTTATGTGCATAGAATTTTTACATAGGTTGATATGAACACGGGGTATATCAAAAAGTGATCTGTGTCTTGTGTTGTGGTCATGGGTCCTATTAAAGTTGGTGAGGAGAATTTTGAGCGGAGGGTTTATATAAATAATAATATTCATTCAGTACAATTGAGAATCCTTCATCAGAAATGCTTCAGACTGGAAGTGTTTCGAAGTTTGGATTTTTCCAGATTTTTAAGTATTTATATAATTTTGAAGACAATCAGAAAAGATGTCCCTGGTGATCCTTTCCCTATTGCTAACATAACAATGGACAGGTAAGGTTTTCACTCTTTTAAAACAGTGAGGACACAGGCTTTTACCTACCACATCATTAGCACATCCCAGCACAGTCTGTCCTTGGCATCTGTAACTCCTGTTGGAGCTCTCTCATCAGCATTGTGCATTTGTTCTGTTAGATTTTCATTATGAACAATCTTGGCAAAAACATCAATGAATTTCTCTGCTGCTTCATGATCAACAGATGCATTATCACCACTAATCTTTAAATAATTAATGCCATGCCTTTTCTTAAATTTTTGTAACCAGGTTGCTGAATATTCTGTTACTTTCAATATTCAGTTCATGATAGATTTTTCCTTGTTTCATGATCAGCATTCCATTAAGTGGCATGTGCTCACTCCAATGCAGATAAATCCACTCCGTCAATACACGATTGAGATCTTCATTTTTCCCTTTATGCAGTGTTTTTCTATTTTTTATTAACTTCTGTTCACCACTTTCAGCATAGAATTTCAACAATTTGTTTTTCTGTTTCTTTAGGTCATAGATAGTGGTTGTTCCAGTGCCAAACCCCTCACACCTTACACCGCTGTCAAAATTTTTCCAACAATTTTTCTTTGATATAGATAAACATACGTAAATGCTTTCTCTTCTTCTTTTCACTATTACTCATAGGCCTTTTCAACATTTTCAACAATTTCTTCATGACAAAGAGCACAAAACACACAGTAGTTAGTGAGTAATTGCTGTTGCTCCACCACGTCTTGTGCTGAACAATCCATTTGTGGCTTGTCATGTCAACACTCAAACACCTTTCAGATTTTTGAGGTTTTCGAATTGTGGAATTTTGAATGAAGGATTCTCCACATGTGTTTCAAAGGTATAATTATTAAATTCTTTAATTATTTTCCTCATTGGAAATGTACTTGTATTTCAAGATTGAATCACTAAAATATTTCCTAATTTATCCCTTTAAGTGGGGTGCCTGGTTAGTTAATGACTCATGACTCTTGATCCAAGGCATCAGAGCTACCTTCCTCTACCTTCAGTTCAACCTCAACGTCATTTGTTAGACATATGGAAAAACTCTGATGCTACATTTATATTATAATGAAAATTAATGCCAACATGCAGAATAGGTTTAGTTTATAGCATCAACAACTCATGCATTATAAATTAGACACATATGCAACACTTGGGTATCTTTATTGAGGAAACGTTTCGCCACACAGTGGCTTCATCAGTCCAATACAAAATAGATGGTACCACTATGACCCCGCCTCCTGCTGCTTCGCCTCACCCGACTACAGTATATAAGCCACCTCTACGGACATGTGCTGTACTTTCTACAAGTTTGATGGACTGAACACATCGACTCCAAGCCGAGGGACTGATTACCTCAAACTCCTCCTCTCCTTACACCTTTCTACTTTGTATTGGACTGATGAAGCCACTGTGTGGCGAAACGTTTCCTCAATAAAGATACCCAAGTGTTGCATATGTGTCTAATTTATAACTTGTCGGTTCTCTGAACCATTCAACTACAACTCATGCATTGACAGACCAAGAACCATTCTGGCATGGGTGAGGCATTGGATATATTTTTTTTATACCTCCTACCCCTGTTCTTCTAGCAGTAAGTAGATACCTACATGTTAGTCGACTGTTGTGAGTTGCATACTGGGGGGTCAGAATTAAAGTACCCTAGTAAAAATAAGATCAAGAGTCCCCAATGTTGCACAAATGTTGTTTTTTTAGGTTATCCTGCATTACAATCCCTCCGTGTCAATAATCACACCAATTTCTTATCCTTCTCAACTTAGGATTCAGTGAGCATAGCTTCCACACATTCCCATAATACTATATACAAGTTGTGGACCTACAAACCAAGCTCACAGACAGTGAGACCCCCATGGGAAATAAGTTACATTTAATTCTGTGGGTTATTCCAAGTTTTACAAAAAATATTTAACCTATGTATGCATCACACAAAACTGATATTACATATATTTCTAATCCAAAGTTCTGTACTAGTATTAAAGTATATAGCTTGTTAGTACCAGTTTTAATCTCCCAAAAATTCTATGGATAACAAGGGACTTTACATAGAATGTATTTTACAAAAAAAATCATCACAGGAGCAGACTCTACTCCCTGCATTCCTTGGAAATTAATTTTTTGTTTTTATTATTATTATTATTATTATTATTATTATTATTATTATTATTATTATTATTATTATTATTATTATTATTATTAATTATGTAGTTTTTTATTTTCAGTGGAGAGTGAGTCTCATGAGGACAGCAAGAAAATTTAGTCTCTGTGACCAGTATTCCACATTCACCACCATCACTCATTACATCTATGATCTTTTTTACAATACGAAAGCAGTCAGCTGTGGTAAGCAATAAGCTAAAAACACTACAGTGGACCCTCGGTTAACGAATACCCCAGAAATCGTACAATTATGTAAGTAAAATATTGTAAGTACATGTGGAAGTGTATTTTTGGGGGTCTGAAATAGACTAACCTACGTGACATTATTTCTTAAGGAAGTAAATTCGTTCGGTAATGGCACTTGAGCAGGCTTCTGGGATGAAGTTTTTTCGTTAACCGAGGGTCCACTGTATAAATGTTAAATTCATTCTGTGCACCATTACTTTTAATATAGCATTTTTATAATTATGTTTTAACCCTTTCGGGATTTCAGCCATACTAGTACGGCTTACGCCCCAGGGTTTCCGTCGTACTAGTACGCCTAAATTTTAGCGCCCTCAAACCAAGCAGAAACAGGCTCTTAGGCCTAGATGTGAGAGAATGGGTCTGTGCAGTCAGTGTGCGCAGTATAAAAAAAATCCTGCACCACACAGTGCATAATGAGGAAAAAAAAAACTGTCCGTGTTTTTGGTTTAAAACAGCGACTTTGCAGTCTATTTTCGTATGGTATTTATGCTTGTATTCTCGTTTTCTTAGTCTCATTTGATAGAATGGATGATATATTACAGAAATAGAGATAATTTTGACTAGTTTCATGATGACAAGTACCTTGAAACTGAGCACAAAGTAGCGAAAATGTTCGATTTTGGCCAATGTTCAAGAGTAAACAAATCACACCATGCGTCCAATACACATCAACTGGTGAGTCTAATATTCTTGCACAAGTGCGCTGATATTATTTATACCATTTTTACAATGATGCAGTTGTATACATAACAGTAAATCCTCTATTTTTTGTGAGAATAAAAATTCAAAATGGAAAGCAAAAGTAATGTAAAAGGGGCCTGGAGACGTGACTAATGAACAGAGAAGATGTTATTTTAGTGTCAGGAATGTCTGTCTTGTTTATTCTGAACCCTATTTTGAAATTGGCACTGTTTGAAATTTGTGTGAAATTGGCCAAATTGCCATTTTCTGACCACTATTTTGGGTAGTTGAAATTGGTAAATAGGCAGTTTCTTGTACTCAATCGATAGAAGAAATGGAGTTCTAGCGAAATAGCTATAATTTTAGTAGACTGAAACATTGGAACTTGCCGAAAATAGGGCTCAAAGTGGACGAAATCGCCAATGCGTAAATGTCATCGATACCGCTAACTTTGCAAAAGCATAATTCCGTTAGTTTCCAATCAAATTTCATAATTTTGGTGGCGTTATGATCAGAAAAAGATTCTCTATCATTTCATAAGAAAAAATAAAAAAAATTTTCCCCGAAAAATTTGCGACCCTGAGAACGAGTTTCGGAGAGGGTCCTGAAACCCCCAAAGGGTTAAGATGATGTTTGTATTTATGGTGTGAAGTTTAGTGGTGAGAGTTTCAGCTGGTCACATGCTGTCTTAACAAAATTATTCTCTTGATTTTGCAGAAATTATTTCTGAGAATTGTTTCAGTCTCATCCAAGTGTTTAATGTTGATGAGACAAGGTTATGTTGGAAATGCATGCCATCAAAATCTTACATTGGCAAGAATAAAAACTCATTGCTCCTAGTTTCATGGTATCTAAGGATTGCTTAAACTTGCTTATATGAACAAATGCAGTAAATCAGGGAAAACCAAGCTGCTGCCCACAGGCTGCATGTGGCCCTTCTAGGAAATGGATGTGGCCCTCACATGAAATTATAAATTCACTTTTATGTAGGTTCTACACTGCAGTGTCAACAAAACCGTGCAGCCCTCGTCACATTTGAGCATCAAACGTAGCAGACTTGTGTAGGAAGATTGAGGAACACTGCAGTAAATGATTTCGAGTGCAAGGTTATGCTAGTTTATAGGGCAGACAGAGAATCCCCTTACTTAAACCCTTTGAGTGGCCATCACGCAGATCTAAATTATTGATGCCAGGGTCACTCACATAGATCTACGTTTTCAGCACAGCTCCCTCAGATAAGTTGAGTGGTAACTTTTCGCCTAGATGTGAGAGAATGGGTCTTTGCAATGAATATAAAAAAAAGTCCTGTCCCATGCAGTGCATGATGGGAAAAACAAAACCATGACCAATCATACCCAGTTGTATTTTATTAGTTGAGAAATAGGGTAAATCTTCGATTTTTGTGATTGCATAATACAGTGGATCCTCGCAAATCGAACATAATCCATTCCAGGAGCTTGTTCTTAACTCGAAATGTTCGATAATCGAATTAATATTTCCCATAAAAAATAATGGAAATACAATTAATCCGTTCCAGAAACCCAAAAATATTAAAAAATAATATATTTTAATGAAATAATTATAGTTCTACATACACAAAAAAATTACATACTACTAAAAGTATTAGTAAATAAATGCATGTATTTTTACTTACCTTTATTGAAGTATGTGTGATGGCATATGGAAGATAGGGAGGAGGAGTGAGGGAGGGAGGGGTTTGTGTTTGGAAGGGGAATCCCCCTCCAAAAGGACTTCAGGTATCAAAGCCCTATCTGGGGTTACTTTCCTTCTTTGTCTTTTAATCCCACTAGGACCAGCTTGAGAGTCACTGGACCCCTGTCGTACAAAATAACTGTCCACAGTCCTCTGTTTCTGGCGCCTCTAACATTTGCCTGAAGTAGGACATTGTTTGGTCACTGAACACACTGCTGTTATGGCTTGTTTGAGCTTGCTCAGGGTGGTATTTTTCAAGAAAACTTTGCAACTCATTCCACTTTGTACACATGTCCTTAAGCACTGAAGAAGGCACCTCCTTCACTCCCTCTTCCTCCTCCTCCTGTGAATCAATAGCCTCAATTCTGGTCTTATGCTCTTCCAGTTCCAGCTGTTGCAGCTCTTCAGTTGTTAGCTCTACCCTGTGGTCCTCCACCAACTCTTCCACATCCTCGCCACTCACCTCCAAACCCAGGGACTTGCCCAATGCCACAATACCTTTCACAACAGGCAGAGGGTCGTCAGGGTCAGCCTCAAACCCTTCAAAATCCCTCTGTTGGACACAATCTGGCCACAATTATCTCCAAGCAGAGTTCAAAGTCCTGGCAGTCACTCCCTTCCAAGCCTTACCTATAAGGCCTATGCAGTTGTAGATATTGAAGTGATTCTTCCAGAACTCTCTAAGGGTCAGTTGAGTGTCCGAGGTCATTCAAAGCACTTTTCAAACAATGCTTTTGTGAAGAGTTTTTTGAAGTTGGAAATGACCTGCTGGTCCATGGGCTGGAGGAGAGGAGTGGTGTAAGGAGGCAAGACCTTCACTTTTATAAATCTGAAGTCTTCACACAGTAGGTCTTCCATGTTTTGAGGATGTGCAGGAGCGTTGTCCAGTAACAGGAGGCACTTTTTGCTCAAATCCTTTTCCTGTAGGTATTTTCTCACACTGGGGCCAAACACTTCATGGATCCACTCACTGAAAAGTTGCTTTGTGACCCATGCATTCTGACTAGCTCTCCACAAGATACACAATCTATTTTTGATGACATTGTGTTTCTTGAACCCTCTGGGATTTTCTGAGTGATACACCAGTAAAGGCTTCAATTTAAAATTCCCAGTAGCATTACTACACAACGTGAGAGTTAGCCTGTCTTTCATAGGCTTGTGTCCTGGCAGTGCCTTTTCCTCCTGAGTAATGTAGGTCCTGTTGGGCATTTTCTTCCAAAACAGGCATGTTTCATCACAATTAAACACTTGTTCAGGTTTCAAATTTTCAGTTGTTATGTAGTCCTAAAATTCAGTACTGAATTTTTTCAACCGCACATTTGTCTGAACTGGCAGCCTCACCATGCCTTACCACATTGTGTCTACCTGGAGTCTACCTGGAGAGAATTCCAGGGGTCAACGCCCCCGCGGCCCGGTCTGTGACCAGGCCTCCTGTTGGACCAGAGCCTGATCAACCAGGCTGTTACTGCTGGCCGCATGCAGTCCAACGTACGAACCACAGCCCGGCTGATCAGGTACCGACTTGAGGTGCCTGTCCAGTGCCTGCTTGAAGACAGCCAGGGGCTTGTTGGTAATCCCCCTGATGTATGCTGGGAGGCAGTTGAACAATCTTGGGCCCCTCACACTTATTGTGTTGTCCCTCAACGTGCTAGTGGCACCCCTGCTCTTCATTGGGGGGATGTTACATCGCCTGCCGAGTCTTTTGCTTTCGTACGGAGTGATTTTTGTGTGCAAGTTTGGTACTAAGCCCTCGAGAATTTTCCATGTGTATATAATAATGTATCTCTCCCGCCTGGGTTCTAGAGAGTACAGGTTTAGGAACTTCAAGCGTTCCCAGTAGTTGAGGTGGTTTATCGCACTTATGTGTGCGGTGAAGGTTCTCTGCACATTTTCAAGGTCAGCAATTTCACCCACCTTGAAAGGTGCAGTTAGTGTGCAGCAATATTCCAGCCTAGATAGAACAAGCGATCTGTAAAGTGTCAACATGGGCTTGGCATCCCTGGTTTTGAAGGTTCTCATTATCCATCCTGTCATTTTTTGAGCAGATGCAATTGCTACATTGTTATGGTCCTTGAAGGTGAGATCCTCTGACATGATCACTCCCAGGTCTTTGACATTAGTTTTTCGCTCTATTGTGTGGTTGGAATTAGTTTTGTACTCCGATGAGATTTTAATTTCTTCACGTTTTCCGTATCTGAGTAATTGAAATTTCTCATCATTGAACTTCATATTGTTTTCTGCAGCCCATTTAAAGATTTGGTTTATGTCTGCTTGGAGTCTTGCAGTGTCTTCAACGGTGGACACTGTCATACAGATTCGGTGTCATCTGCAAAGGAAGACACAGCACTGTGGCTTATATCCCTGTCAATGTCTGATATGAGGATGAGGAATAGGATGGGAGCAAGTACTGTGCCTTGTGGAACAGAGCTTTTCACAGTAGCTGCCTCAGACTTTACTCTGTTGACTACTACTCTTTGTGTTCTACGTGTTAGGAAATTATAGATCCATCTACCAACTTTTCCTGTTATTCCTTTATCACGCATTTTGTGTGCTATTACACCATGGTCACACTTGTCAAAGGCTTTTGCAAAATCTGTGTATATAACATCTGCATTCTGTTTATCTTCTAGAGCATCCAGGACCTTGTCGTAGTTGGGACCTTGTCGTAGTTGGGACAGACAGGAGCGGCCTGCTCTAAACCCATGCTGTCCTGGGTTGTGCAATTGATGGGTATCAAGATGGGTGGCGATCTTGCTTCTTAGAACCCTTTCAAAGATTTTTATGATATGGGACGTTAGCGCAATTGGTCTGTAGTTCTTTGCTATTGCTTTACTGCCCCCTTTGTGGAGCGGGGCTATGTCTGTTGTTTTTAGTAGCTGCGGGACGATCCCAGTGTCCATGCTCCCTCTCCATAGGATGTTAAAAGCATGTGATAGGGGCTTCTTGCAGTTCTTGATGAACACGGAGTTCCATGAGTCTGGGCCTGGAGCGGAGTGCATGGGCATGTCATTTATTGCCTTTTCGAAGTCATTTGGCGTCGTGATGATGTCAGAAAGGCATGCTCTGTCAAGTTCTGTGGCACTCTCATGAAAAAATCATTTAGGTTTTCGATTTTCAGTCTGGTTAGTGGCTCGCTAAAGACTGAGTCATACTGGGATTTAAGTAACTCACTCATTTCGTTGCTGTCATCTGTGTAGGACCCATCCGGTTTAAGTAGGGGCCCAATACTGGTTGTTGTTCTCGACTTTGATTTTGCATAGGAAAAGAAATACTTAGGGTTTCTTTCAATTTCATTTATGGCTCTTAGTTCTTCCCGTGTCTCTTGATTCCTATAAGATTCCTTTAGTTTTAATTCGATGTTTGCCATTTCTCTGACTAGTGTCTCCCTACGTATTTCAGAGATATTGGCCTCCTGTAGCCGCTCCGTTATTCTGTGCCTTCGCCTGTATAGGGAGCGCCTCTCTCTTCTAGTTTGCATCTTCTCCTCCTTTTCCTGAAGGGAATTTGCCTTGAGCAAACCTCAAGTACCACAGAGTTAATTTGTTCTAGACATAAGTTGGGATCCGTGATGCTTAGGCAATCTTCCCAGTTTATATCATTTAGGACTTGGTTTACTTGGTCCCACCTTATGTTTTTGTTATTGAAGTTGAATTTGGAGAAAGCTCCCTCACGGCTGATCACATTTTGTTGATCTGTGGCTCCCCGCATGCATGTCTGGACCTCTATTATGTTGTGATCTGAGTATATTGTTTTTGATATGATGACATTTCGTATCAGATCATCATTGTTGGTGAAGATGAGGTCCAGCCTATTCTCTAATCTTGTGGGCTCTACTATTTGCTGGTTTAAGGTGAACTTGGTGCAGAGATTTAAAAGTTCATGCATGTGTGAATTTTCATCTGAGCTGCCTCCTGGTGTTATCTCTGCTACCACATTGTTTGCAATGTTCCTCCATTTTAGGTGCCTGAGGTTGAAATTCCCCAGTAGCAAGATGTTGGGGGCAGGAGCTGGAAGATTTTCCAGACAGTGGTCAATTTTCAGAAGCTGTTCCTGGAATTGTTGGGACGTTGCATCCGGGGGCTTGTAGACAACCACGATGACCAGGTGTATGCCACTACGCTTCTTAAATCTCTCAAACCAGCCTTTGCTGGCTTTAAATTCACTAACACTACAAACAACACTGGTTGCAGGCATTTTCTTTGCAAGATCAGCATGCAACTTCCTTTCCTTTTCACAAATGATTGACTCCGACACACTATCACCCGCTAACTCTTTATCCTTGATCTCTTCGATTATTTGTGGTATATTTTTGGCTAGCGTATTAACACCTTTTGCAACATCAGCTTCTTGATTTGTTCCTTCTTAGCCAGGATAGTTGACCTGTTTTTGCCATACGTATATCCTGGCAAGCTCAGAAATGCGCACACCACTCTTGTATTTTTGTATTATTTCCTTCTTCATATCTATGGTGTTTCTCACTTTCTTCACCACAGGGGTACCACTGGGAGCTTTCTTGGGACCCATGGTAGCTTATTTCACAGTCACACTTAATGAACAAACTCCAAACAATTAATTAATTGTGAAATGTTTGGATGAGCATGCAGGGTATTGTTCTCTCAAGTGTAAACAACGCAAGACTGGCTCTCCACGCCTGCGCGCTGAGGCACCCAAGCGCGCCTGGGCGGACAGGTCTGGTACGCACTTGTTCGATTAGCGATATTTTGTTCGATTGTCGATATCGATTTTCTTGTTCTATTTCCGATATATTTGATTGCTGAGCCGTTCGATTTCCGAGGGTCCACTGTATAGGAGAGGCCTGAGGACATAATTACTGAACAGAAGAAATGTTGTTTTAATGCCTGGAATACCTACATAGTTATTTTGGACTATTTTTAAATTAGTCAAATTACAGACTTAGTAAAATTAGTCAAATTACAGACTTCTGTGTACTTTATATGGTATTTCCACTGCTCAAAAGGAGCAGTGGAATTAAAATAGGACTCTAAACTGTAGTAAAAGTAATTGGCCATAAAAATTGCTGCATTCAAGGTTCTCCTCACTCTTGATAATTCCTGTAATCATCTTCCAATCTTACAGTTTGTGGACCCAAATGTGTAGGCTGCTTTTACCACAGGTACACTATTTTCAATACAGCCACTCGATCAAGGAAAAATTCTGCATCATTCACATCAACACAAGAAGCACAGCAGCCATCTACTTCAGGCCAGTAGGGCCACATCAACCCACTGTACACACTTCCATTTCAACAGGCAACACCATCTAGTATGTAAGGAAAAAATCATTTAAATTATTGTACACCTGGTAAAATATTAAAAAATTTGTTGATTTTTTGCTGTCTGAAAATTAACACTGTTTTTCCTGCATGTTATACACTTCACATACAGTGGACCCTCGCTATTCGAACACTCCAAACTCTCCCTTTTATGTAAGTTTATTATTGTAAGTGCTTTTATAAGTGTATTTTTGGGGGTCTGAAACGGACTAATCTAATTTACATCATTCCTTATGGGAATAAATTTGTTTGATATAGCACTTGAACAGCATTCTGGAATGAAGAATGTTCAAAAGTCGGGGGTCCACTGTATATAAATATGTTTTACATGTGGTATCACTTTCTAGGTAACTTACTTTATTCAGTTTTAGATACGCACTGATTGTGACCTGAAAAGAATGACAAATATATAGTATACTACTTCCACCCACACAACTTCTCTTCCCTCCAGCCTTTCCTAGGGCAAATCCTACTTCGCCTTCGCTCCTCTACAGATTCATACACCCTCCAAGTCATCCTATTTTGCTCCATCCTCTAAATGTCCAAGCCACCTCAGGAACCCCTCTTCAGCACCTTTTTCTAATATTCAAACTATGAATTCTCTGCATAATATTTACACCACACATTGCCCTCAGACACATCTCCACTGCCTCCAGCTTCCTCCTTGCTGAACATTCACATTATTAGTAGCAGTATTAGTCGTATTATTACTATTATTATTATTATTATTATTACTATTATTATTATTATTATTATTATTACTAATATTATTATTATTATTATTATTATTATTATTTTCAATGAACAGGCCGTATGCCACCGAGGCAGGGTGAAAGTTTTTCTTTTTAAATTTAGTAATTTATACAGGAGGAGTTGCCAGCCCCTTGCTCCCGGCATTTTAGACCCCTCTTACTACATGCATGGCTGATGTTCCTCTTCTTATTTTCATGTGTCACTTTTGCTCATATAGATGCATTTGGAAGTGATCTTCATTATGTCAGGTAGGTTTGTCAGGAAACAGGACAAGTGTTTCCTGACACGGGATTTAGTCTTATGATGACCCGCTGATGGAGCTTTTGGTCATCTGACCAAAGGCCTTCCACTGACTTATTGGTCTACACCTTTAAAAATTATGGTTATAACCACTTTTTTTTTTTTTAAGTGATCTTCAGAAGTGATCATCAAAATTGATATCTTACAGTGGTTCTTGACTGCATTTAGGCCCACTAACTAGCCTTCAATTTCAAACCAAATTGTTGGCAATTTGCACAAAATCTCCATCATTACACTCCTGCTATTTATCTTTTTCACTATCAGAAGCTGTGCACTGTACTTAACACATAATTATAAATTGTACACCAGTTTTTCCTTAATTTTGTGCAGCTTGAAATAAGATTAGTGTTGAGAGTGAATTTAATACAGTACCAAAGTGTTATTGCATTAACGCATAAGATGAGCAAAATAAAAAAATTTAAGACCTATCACAAAAATAAGGGAATTGAGCTCTGTATAGTGTACTTATTAAGATCATTGCTTGTTTTTACTTTCCAAAATATGTGGTATGTACATACTAAGGTAGAGGTACATGTAGGCACTTAAAGAGAGGATAAAGGGCTTGGTTTAGCATCTGGCCCAGCTGAGAGTGAAGCTACATGTGAGGTACCATGCTCCAATAAGAATTATGCAATATGAGAGGCAAGGTTATGAGAGTTTTCAATTTTGAATTGCAGATTATTTAACCCTTTGGGGGTCGGTGCCGTACTAGTACGTTTTACGAGCAGGGGTTGGTGCCGTACTAGTACGCCCAAATTCTAGCGGCCTCAATTTAAGCAGAAAACGTCTGGTAGGCATACATATGAAAGAATGGGTCTGTGTGGTCAGTGTGCGCAGTATAAAAAAAATCCTGCAGTACACACTGCATAATGAGAGAAAAAAAAACTCTGACCGTTTTTTTCGATTAAAACAGCGACTTTGCAGTCGATTTTCGTATGGTATATATTGATGTATTCTCGTTTTCTTGGTCTCATTCGATAGAATGGAAGATATATTACAGAAATGGAGATGATTTTGATTGGTTTGACAATGACAAGTACCTTGAAATTGAGCTCAAAGTAGCAAAAATGTTCGATTTTTGACGATGTTCAAGAGTAAACAAATCACACCATGCCTCCAATACACATCAACTGGCGAGTCTTATATTCATGCACAAGTGCTCTGATATTATTTGTACCATTTTTACAATGATGCAGTTGTATACATAACAGTAAATCTTCTATTTTTTGTGAGAATAAAAATTCAAAATGAAAAGCAAAAGTAATGGAACAGGGGCCTGGAGACGTGACTAATGAACAGAGAACATGTTATTTTAGTGCTAGGAATGTCTGCCTTGTTTATTCTGGACCCTATTTTGAAATTGGCATCGTTTGAAATTTGTGTGAAATTGGAAAATTGTCATTTTCTGACCACTATTTTGGGTAGATGAAATTGGTAAATAGGCAGTTTCTTGTACTCAATCGATAGACGAAATGGAGTTCTATCGAAATAGCTATAGTTTTAGGAGACTGAAACATTGAAATTTGTCGAAAATAGGGCTCAAATTGGGCAAAATCGCTGATGTTTAAGTGTCATGGCTACCGATAAATTCGCGAAAGCATAATTCCGTTAGTTTTCTATCAAATTTCATAATTTTGGTGGCGTTATGATCGGAAAAAGATTCTCTATCATTTCATAAGAAAAAATTAATTTTTTTTTTTCCAAAAATTTTTCGACCCCATGAACACTTTCCTGAGAAGGCCTGTCGACCCCCAAAGGGTTAAGTTGTTTTGTAAGATAAATGACATTCTGACCTGAGACATGAAAATGTATTTTGTTGTCTGCACCTTCAATCTTGGTATGGGAATTTAGTTTTTTTCGAGATTTGGTGGATCATTCAGTAGATTTTTTTTGTCCAGCGGCACTTTATGGTTTAATTAAACATATTACCTTGATTATTTAATTAGAACATAATTCTTCATTCAAATATTCAGGTGAACTGTGACAGATGAAATAGAAGAGATGGCAGTCAAAAGTGTAGAGTGTCATGCTAAGAAACATTGGCTCAAGAAACACCTTCTGTCCTTTAAAACTCTCAGCCTGGTTGTGCTCTCTGTGCAAACCTCAACAATGGTCTTGCTTCTTCGTTACAGCCGCACTCCAACTCATTCTAACCATCACCCATATATTATCACCACAGCTGTTCTCTTATCTGAAGTTCTTAAGCTTGGACTTTCCTTAGGATTTTTACACATTGAATCTGGTAAGTGATCATTACTTGAACATTTATATAGAAGATTTGTAGAATATTTAGTATCAAAGACAATACACTTAAACCACCACAGAATGTGTATGTGCAGGGCTAACCAGCAAAAGGTGACCAGTTATGAAGGTGCCTTCACCAAATTCAACTTCAGTAACAAAAATATACAGTGGGAGCAAGTCAACCATGCCCTAAATGAAACAAGCTGGGAAGATGTCCTAAATAACACAGATCCAAACCTTTATAATAATAATAATAATAATAATTTTATTTCAGCATGATACATGTTTGTTCAAAGGAGTATAACAATTGGGTGTACATGCCAAAAGCCCCTTTATATGCTGAGCATTTTGGGCAAACTTAAGATTAATAAGGCAATAACAGTGCAGTAATTTTGTACATATGGTTATTAGGTGAGTTACAATGAATACAAGAGAAATGAATATTCTATTAGTACAAGCTATGTGGCTTTAATAAGTTTGGTAGAGAAGAATTACAGCTTTGATTATTTACCTAAGGTGGACACTATGGAATGATTAACATTTGAGAGGATTACAGATATTGAGAGTAAGTATACTATATTGATTATAATGTTTTACCTATGTTCATGATATTGAGCAAATGCATGTACAGTGGACCCCCGAGTTACGAGCACCCCGGAAATCGTACAATTATGTAAGTACAGTGGTACCCCGGTTTACAATATTTTTTTGTTTCAGAATGCTGTTCAAGTGCCATTACCAAACGAATTTATCCCCATAAGGAATAATGTAAAATAGACTAGTCCTTTTAGACCCCCAAAAATACACTTACAAAAGCATTTAAAAAAATAAACTTACATAAAAGGGCGAGTTTGGAGACTATCGTAAACCAGGGTACCACTGTACAGTGGTCCCTCGGTTTTCGCCGAAAATTCGTTCCAGAATGCTGCTCAAGTGCCATTACCAAACGAATTTACTTCCTTAAGAAATAATGTCACGTAGTTTAGTCTATTTCAGACCCCCAAAAATACACTTGCAACAGCACTTACGAAAATACACTTACATAAATGTTCGAGTTTGGAGATGCACGAAAACCGAGGGACCACTGTATAATATTGTAAGTGTATTTTTGGGGGTCTGAAATGGACTAACATACTTGACATTTTTTCTTAAGGGAGTAAATTCGTTCGGTAATGGCACTTGAGCAGGCTTCTGGAATGAAATTTGCTCATTACTCGGGGGTCCACTGTATAGTTTTTACATAAGTATTTATAATGGGCTGGGATAGGTTAAGGAGATAAGGTGTTTTCTAACTGTAGTTTTAAAAATGCTAGCTGAGCCAGTGGTTCTGGAGACTTATGGCAGAGTTCCAGATTTTGGGCCCTTTTATATATACAGTGGTACCTCGAGTTACGATATTTTTTCGTTCGAGAATGCTGTTCAAGTGCCATTACCAAACGAATTTATCCCCATAAGGAATAATGTAAAATAGACTAGTCCTTTTACACCCCCAAAAATATACTTACAAAAGCATTTAAAAAAATATACTTACATAAAAGGGCGATTTTGGGGACCATCGTAACTCGAGGTACCACTGTACATTGAGGTTTTGATAAGATTTAGCCTGACATGGGAAATGTCATAGAGATTTTTGTGTCTAGTATTGTATCTATAGGTCCTATTGCAACTGTCAAGAAAGCGCTTCAGGTCGAGATTTATATTACATTTGATTATTCTGTAAATGTAGATTGCACAGTAGTATGAATGAATATTTTGTATAGTGAGTAGGTTTAGGTAATAATAATAATAATAATTTTTTTATTTTTGCATGATAGATGTTTGTACAAAGGAGTATAACAATTAGGTGTACATGCCAAAAGCCCCTTTATGTGCAGAGCACTTTGGGCAAACTTAAGACTAACTTAAGATTAATAAGGCAATATTAGTGTTATAACTGTACATATTGTCATTTCAAATATCAAAGTTCAATTACTTAACAGTAGATTACTTAACACTAGATGTACAAAACATAGGTTGGTCAGGTTGCACTAGAAAAGTGGAGGGGGAATTGTTTAGCAGTGGGTTGTGTGATCATTCGCACTGCAGTTTTTTGCTGGGTTATTGGCTTTAGGTGATTTGTCGTTGTGGAACCCCATAGGTGAGGTAGGGGTAGATCGGTGAATAGTATAGTGTAAGTAGTGCTGTGTGTGGTACATAGTAATGTATCTTTGAGAGGATGCCAACTGTTTTAGATACTTTTTTGTTATGTGTTGGATATGGGTGTTGAATTTAAGGTTGCTGTCAAGGTGCAGACCTATGAATTTTCCCTCATTATGTTTAGAAATAAGGATATTGTTAAGCATAATGTTTAGTTGGACCTCACTTGCTCTACTCCCAAACATAATGTAAAAGGTTTTGTCTATATTAAGTGTAAGTTTATTGACAGTCATCCAGGTTGCTATTTTTGCAAGCTCTTCATTAACAATAGTGTTGAGTGAGACTAGATTAGGGTGGAAGATGACAAAAGTCATGTCGTCGGCAAAGAGAATAGGCATACGTTGTTGTGATACGCTTGGAAGATTGTTGATATATAAAAGGAAAAGGACGGGGCCAAGAACACTTCCCTGTGGTACACCAGTGTCCAGGGGTCTTGTTGAGGAGGTTGTGTCCTTGATAGAGACGTATTGCTTTCTGTTAGTAAGGTATGACTTGATATGCAAGTTCATGGCCTCTTATACCATAATGATCAAGCTTGAGGAGTAGGATGCTGTGGTCTACTGTATCAAAAGCTTTCTTAAGGTCAATAAAGAGTCCAAGCAGGTATTCGTTTTTTTCAAGTGCTGTATTGCGTCATTTGTGCTTTTGTTTCTCCTGAAGCCAAATTGGCAAGGGTTGAGGAAGCTTTGTGATGTTATGAAGGAGTATAAACTTTTGTGTATAAACTTCTTGAAGATTTTGGAAAGTAAAAGCAAGTTTGAAATTGGCCTATACATAATTGTTTACACCTTTGTGTACTGGTGTAATCCTTGCTATTTTGAGTGATGCCGGAAAAGTGTTGGTTTCTAGTGATTTGTTAAAGAGTAATTAATGCAATGGTGGGTGAAAGGATTTGAGCCTCTCTTTTGTTCAGTAGTGGTGGTACTTGGGTTACATTTCCTGATTTTTTTTTAGAGGGTAAATAATCATGGTAACCTCAGTGAGCTCTGTTGGTGCAAGATAGAGGGATATTGGGAAATTTCCATTGGTAAATGGAGTTTTACTGGTGAGATTTGATCCTATGGTGAGAAGTTTCCATTAGTAAATGGAATTTTACTGGTGAGATTTGATCATATGGTTGAGAAGTCATTTCTCTTGTTAGCTGTATCAATAGGC
>WNWK01028314.1:17500-25502 GCA_009830355.1 Cherax destructor | reverse complement strand
AAAAAATCAAAAACGGGGGTCTATTATAAATAATAATAATAATATCTTTATTTGCTACAAGTACATGTACAAGGTATACAGGCCTAGTTAACATCAGTGACATACTAGTACTACTACGGACAGTGGACCCCAGTAACGAGCATAATTCATTCCAGAAGCCTGCCAAGTGCCATTACCAAACGAATTTTCTCCCTTAAGGAATAATGTCAAGGAGGTTAGTCCATTCAGATCCCAAAATACATTTACAAAAGCACTTACAATATTATACTTACATAATTGTACGATTTCCGAGGAGCTCGTAACTCGGGGTCCACTGTATATAAAAAGCCGCTTGTTATGAGAGCATTTCGGCAAATTAGGTCAGTTTTGTCCCAGGATGCGACCCACACCAGTCGATTAACACCCAGGTACCCATTTTACTGATGGGTGAACATAGACAACCGGTGCAGGAAACATGTCCGATGTTTCCACCCCTTCGGGAATCAAATCCAGACCCTCACCATGTGAAGCAAGAGCTTTTGCCACCAGGCCACGGGGTTCAATTTGGGGGGAATTTCCTGGTTAGTCATCAGAGGAGGGTACTCAACAGATTTTCAGATGTGGCTACTGTGAAAGATTCAGACAAATGATCGCAGAGCATTTCTAGTTGTGTTATACAATTAATTTAGTGGAGATATTTTTCTGAGTTTCCTTGGACTCTTTGATGTGGGCATGTCATCAGCATGTCTTCAAGGAACTGATGCAACCAGGTCTTAACTGAATTCTCACACACATCAATGGCTTCTACTATTTCCTGTTTTGTGGCCTGCCTTATGTGATCCAGTGGTCTGTGCAACTTCCCTGCCCATATTAATTTGTCAATAGTCAAAAATGTTCATCAAACTTGATCTTTAAGACTACATGATGCAGGGAGGACCACGGACACCAAACCATCCACCACACAAGCCCAGAAGGCACTTAGGATGCATTCAGTAGCCTTAGGGAATCCTGAGACAGCCCACTATGAGTTGCCAGGCCAGCATAACTTCTTTTGTCTTGCCCAAAAAAACCTACCAGGGTAGGGTATTACTTTCATGATAAGCACTGTATGTATATTTTTAATGCCAATGTGTAGAATTAACATTCTGTATTGGAATTTGGTGATAAAATATTGTTTTTGTCAAATTGGGCAAGTTTAAAGCTAATAATTATTGAAAAGTGTAGAGCAGGGTAACATTTTGCGAAGGGATTCAGGGAAACCAGTTAATTGATTTAGTTGGACTTGAGTCCTGGAAATGGGAAGTACAATGCCTGCACTTTAAAGGAGGGGTCTGGGATAGTGACAGCTGGGAGGGACTATTCTCAGCTGTTGTATCTGAGCACCTCTGCAAAGACAGTGATTATGATGTATGAGTGTGGTGAAAGTGTTAAATGATGATGAAAGTATTTTCTTTTTGGGGATTTTCTTTCTTTTGGGTCACCCTGCCTCGGTGGAGACGGCCGACTTGTTGAAAAAAAAAAAATCTGTGTTGTTTTCTGGAAAGACACTAGGGAGTAAGCAATGACAAATGTGTTTCTTCTTTGGTGAGAAATGTTATATACGTACATGTATAGTATATTAATAAATAAATATGTAGTTAATTAAGGTGAAAACTACAAGGACTTCACACATCTCCCGTGAACTGAATACTGTCTCAGTTTTATGAGCTTATAGTACTGGATATAAAGAAACTTTAGACTTGTTTTCTTGTAAATATAAATGTCATGTTTATTAATTGATCTAATTAATCTTTATGGTACAGAATTATCATTATATTCATTATGCTCTTGATTTAACCCTTTCAGGGTCCAAGACCATTTTTGGAAGGGGTGCACCAGTGTCCAAGAATTTAACAAAAAAAAATCTTATTTTTTCTTATGAAATGGTAGAAAATCTTTTTCTGAAGGTAATAAAACAAAAAGTACGAAATTTGATAGAAAATTGACGAAATTTTGCTCTCATGAATTTTGATGTGTCAGCGATATTTACGCATCGGCGATTTTGCCGACTTTGACTCCCATTTTAGGCCAATTACATTATTCCAGTCGACCAAATTCTTAGCTATTTCACTAGTATTTCTTCTATTCTATCGATTGAGCACAAGAAATCGCCCAGTCAACTGTTTCCACTACAAAATAAAGTGATTGGAATTTGGTAATTTGCCAATTTAACTCAAAGTTCAAAATATTCCAATTTCAAAATAGAGTGCAGAATAAACAATGCAGGCATTCCTGGCACTACACTAACATTTCCTCTGTTCAATAGTTACGTTTTCCAGTCTTTACAAATGAATTCCATTTTGATTTTTATTCAAACCAAAAATGGAAGATTTACTGTTATGCAATATTGTAATAATTGACAAATAATATCACCACATTTGTGAACGTTTATTAGACCCACCAACTGGCACGTATTAGACGTGTGAGGTCATTTGTTTACTCTTGAACATCAGCAAAAATTAAACATTTCCGCTACTTTGAGCTCAGTTTCAAGCCATTTTCAGTACTAAAACCAATCAAAATCATCTCTATATCTGTAATATATCTTCCATTCTATCAAATGAGACCAAGAAATCGCAAATACAACTATAAAAAGTATACGAGAAAACACTGCAAAGTCGCTGTTTTAATAGAAAATTTTGGTTTCAGTTTTTTTCTCTCTCATTATGCACTGTGTGCTGCAGGATTTGTTTTATGTGGTGCACACTTACCACATAGATGCATTCTCTCATATCTAGGCCCAAACTTATCGCTCAAAGCTTATCTGAGTGAGCTGAGCTCATGATGTAGAACTACGGTTTGGACCCAGAACTTAAAGCCGTAGAACTACGGTTTGGACCCAGAACTTAAAGCCGTAGAACTATGGCATGGACCCTGAAAGGGTTAAAGACTTGGAATATTATTATTATTATTATTGTTTTTATTATTATTATAATTATTATTATGTCACGGACCGGGCCGCGGGGGCGTTGACCCATGGAATTCTCTCCAGGTAGACTCCAGGTATACAGTACCTGAGAAATAAACAAACAATTGATGTTAATCAAATCTTATCCAAGGAAGAGGGTGGGTAGCTCCAATTCTTGGGACCTTCGAGGAGGGTACCTTGATGCAGATGAAGAGTTCTTAATTCAAGGAATTAGGGCTAGCCTTCCCTTGCATCAAATTTAATTATACCTTATATTCTCCTGTGTATACTGTAATAATAATAATAATTTTTATCAAGAGGCCTTTACTAGCATCAAGGCACCTCCCTCCTTCTTATGGCACAAAAGTCTTTGTTGATCAGTGACATAAATTTGTTTGTGTTATTTTAAATTATTGAAGAACAGCTATTTTTATAATTGGTATAGATTACAATGATTTTTTTTTGTTTCTGCCTCACCAAGCACTATCTGCTATACAGAACTCATTGTGGAGTGGTGGTAAAAAGTGCTGTCACAGCTGTGGAGTGGTTGCCACGTGGTGACGATTCCTGCTCATTGCCACCAAGGCTGCTACCCTACGTCTCTTCGACACCCGAGACAAGAAGACAGTGTGGGAAATTGGACCCGACACATGTCCAGTTTTTAAGGATCAAAGGTCAGGCAGCATCATGTTTGTAAATACAAAATGACAGACTAGTTTAAACGAAGATTCATTGGCATTTTATATCAGTGTACTTGTGCTGATAATTCTCATTAAAAATTTATATTTTAAATTTTAATAGTACTATACTAAACTACAATTTATTATTCACTATAAAACATAAAAATTCTTTTCTATAAAATAACCTTGTTATTACTTACTGTACTTAAAAATCTATATGGAAAATTGCATTGTAATGAAATTAGTAAGATTCTTAATAATGTTCATAAATAATTTTAAGCCATGTGAATATTCTGATTGTATTTTTTTATAAACTAACAGAATAATGGGTGTGCGCATGAGTCCAGGTGAGGGTAGTGCAGTGGTGAGCGTTGCCCCGCGTGTGCGTCCTCAGGGAACCTCAACACCTCCCGCACCTCCAGCACTACACACACTAGACATGAAGAGTCTCAGAGTGGAGGTATGGTGATGCTACACACAAAATATGATTGATGATTGAGTCCTGCATGACTTACAGGTCGAGTGCTTTATTCCTTGACTAAATTTGTTAATTATTACCAACATTGCCCTAGTCGTAAATAAAGGAAGTAGTACGTACATTAAATTAGTCAATAATGACTGACATTGTTCTTGTGAAGTCCCAAGTAAATAAAGTACAAGATTTCAACTAATGAACAAACACAAATAACCCCCAAATAATCCTCTTTCTCCTTTGGGTTTTCTTTCTTCTGCCTTGGGTTTTTTTGGTTCTTTTTATTATTTTTTCCCCTCTGTGTTCTTGTTCCTACCCTTAGTGGGCTTTAGCTTCCTTGCAGTGCTCCTCTTTCTTAGTATTTGACTGACTCCACAACTACTACCTCTACCACTACCTCTCTTTCTCCTTTCCTACTACCGCTCTTGTCCCGTCCCTGTCTGCTGGCCTATAAAGGATGACAAATTTTTCCTGGGTAGAGGCATGGTTGACAAATAGGCACAGAGAGTTTGCATAAATGGGGAGAAATTAGAGTGGGGAATGTCACAAGTGGTGTTCCACAAGGGTCAGTGCTGGGCCCTTTGTTGTTCACAATTTACATAAATGACATAGATGAGGGAATAAATAGCAACATAAACAAGTTTACTGATGACACTAAAATAAGCCGTCCAATTAATTCTAATGAGGATATTAGAGCACTCCAGGAAAATTTGAATAGACTGATGCAGTGGTCGGAGAAGTGGCAGATGCAGTTTAGTATAGATAAATGCAAAGTTCTAAATGTTGGACAGGAAAATAACCATACCACATATAAACTAAATAATGTAGATCTTAATATTACTGATTGCAAAAAGGATTTAGGAGTACTGTTAGCAGTAATCTAAAACCAAGACAACAGTGCATAAGTGTTCGCAATAAAGCAAACAGAATCCTTGGCTTCATATCAAGAAGCATAAATAATAGAAGTCCTCAGGTTGTTCTTCAACTCTATATATCTTTGGTTAGGACTCATTTAGATTATGCTGCTGAGTTCTGGTCACCATATTACAGAATGGATTGAGGTGTATAAATGGAAAACAGGAATAAATAAAGGGGATGTAAATAACGTGCTAAAATATCTAGCCAAGACAGGACTCGAGCAATGGTTTTAAGTTGGAAAAATTCAGATTCAGGAAGGATATATTAAAGCATCGGTTTGGCAATAGAGTTGTGGATGAGTGGCACAAACTCCTGAGTACCGTCATAGAAACATTGTGTACAGTGGTACCCCGAGTTTTGTATTTTATTTGTTCCAGAAGGCTGTTCGAGTGCCATTACCAAACGAATTTGTTCCCATAAGGAATAATGTAAATTAGATTAGTCAGTTTCAGACCCCCAAAAATACACTTATAAAAGCACTTACAATAATACACTTACATAATTGTTCGAGTTGGGAGCAGTATGAAACTCGGGGTACCACTGTACTTTTAAAAATACATACATACACATAGGAGAGTAGTCAAACTTCCTGAAAACCTATATCCCCCCCACTCTCTCCCTCCCTTCTCCCTCAAACGCACACCCCCTCTCCCTCTCTATACCCCCCTCCCTATCTCCCTCCCCTTCTCCTCACACACAAACCCCCTCTCTATACCCCCCTCTTCCCCCATCTCCCTCCATATCCCTCCCTCCCCTCTCCCTCCCTCTCTTTCTCCCACCCCCCTCTTCCTCCCTCTCCCTCTATCTCTATCTTCCTCCATCTCTCTACCTACCTCTCTCTCCCTCTACCTATCCATCTTCCTACCTCTCTACCTCCCTCTCTCTCTCCCTTTCCCTCTTGCCCTCTTTCTCTCTCCCTCTATCCACCCTCTTCTACATTTCCTCTAGCTAGCTCTCTCCCCCACCCCCATCCCTATCCTTTCTCCGTTTCTCCTCAACCCCTTCCTTACCCCTCTTACTCCTTTCTCCTGACACCTCAATACAGCCACAAAGGACTCAGTGGGAAGATGGGTGGCTCAGGGGGGGTGTCTACAAGGAAGAAGATGGCCGATCAGGGAAGGCAACAGTGGGAGGAGGAAATTTCTAGGAGGGAGAAGGAGGGAGAGGAAGATATTGGTGATCACCGAGGAGCTCGATGAAAGGGAAAAAGGAACGGGAGAGGAAGCTATTGGTGATCAGCGAGGGAATGGAGAGAGGATAGCTGAGGAAGTAGAAAATGGGTAATGCAAGCCAAAAGCGGAAGCCAGGATCCAGACCCTAGAAGAGAAGCTGCAGGGACTGACACAGAATAGAGACAACAGTACCTGGCAGGAAACAACGCTGGGGCTTGTGCACCAGGCACAGCCAAAGGGAATGAGGAGAAAGGAGGAGAACTCGGGTACGCACAGGCACTGGCAGGCACACATGGGGCCCGAAGCAAGACGAGCAGGATAACAATACACGAGAGGGATATAGAAGAAGCAGCCAGGGTCACGAAGAGCACCACAGGAACAACGAATGGGAGCGCAGAAACAACATATGAGAGGGTAGACAAAACAGCAGACACGCTAAACATGGAGACCCCAACAACACACTGCAGCGGACAGGGACGTAAGAGCAGACCGGACACACAAAGGAACACGGGATTACATTCATGACAGCACCGGAGAGGATTATGCACCTTTGACAAGGCAATGGGAGACACAGTGGAGGAGGAAAGGAAGAAGTCGATGTTCATCTATGATAGAGACAACAGTACCTGGCAGGAAACAACGCTTGGGGCTTGTGCACCAGGCACAGCCAAAGGGAATGAGGAGAAAGGAGGAGAACTCGGTACGCACAGGCACTGGCAGGCACACATGGGGCCCGAAGCAAGACGAGCAGGATAAAAACACGAGAGGGATATAGAAGAAGCAGCCAGGATCACGAAGAGCACCACAGGACCAACGAATGGGAGCACAGAAACAACATATGAGAGGGTAGACAAAGCAGCAGACACGCTAATCATGGAGACCCCCACAACACACTGCAGCGGACAGGGACGTAAGAGCAGACCGGACACACAAAGGAACACGGGAATACAGTCATGACAGCACCGAGAGAGGATAATGCACCTGTGACAAGGCAATGGGAGACACAGTGGGAGGAGGAAAGGGAGAAGTCGATGTTCATCTATGGCCTGAAGGAAGTCGAAGGAGACACCCACGACAGAAGGAAACAGGAGGAGACAGAACAGATCGATGGTATCATGCTAGCAATAGGGGAGACTCATCTCAAGTGACAAATTTTCGGAGAATCGGGTGGTACACAAAGGGAAGAAGTCGACCCTCAAGGTAATATTCAAGGCAGAATCAGCACGCACCATGATCCTGCAAGAGAAAGCTCGGCTGAGGACGAACCAGGGGTACCGGAATGTATATCTAGATCGAGACAGAACACAGGAAGAAAGGGAGGCCCGGAGGGAGAGGTTAAGAGGAGGAGAGGGGAGGGAGACAGCGAGATACGGAGGACACCAAGCCCAAGCAGGACAAACACACACACTGGAAATACCCTCAGCTGGCCTCATATCACAAACAACCCACGACACCCATACACTCTAGCACCACACCCACATATCAGGCCCTGTCCCCACCCTAGCAAATGAAAACCCACCGTCACAGTTACCCCCACCCCCACCTCAAGCTGCACCCCACCTGCCCATACCCCAACCATACAATCACCCCCACCCATGCTCCAACCCCTGCGGGCACCCTGCCCACACCCCCATCCCACCAAGATCTCCCCAGGGCCACAGTATTGGAAACAAGGTTGAAGGTTTGGTACACAAATGCGGATGGAATTACGAATAAGTATGAAGAGTGGAATGAAAGAATAGATGAGGCATCTCCAGACATCATAGCGGTCACAGAAACTAAATTAAATGAGACAGTAACAGATGCAATCTTCCCGCAGGGATATCAGATCCTG
>WNWK01028314.1:0-12500 GCA_009830355.1 Cherax destructor | reverse complement strand
TATGTATTAATGTTGTCAACAGTTTGCGTGTTGGAGCATGGCCCAGACGGGTGCACGGTAATGGACCATGTCCTCCATGAACGTGCTGCTGGGCCCTTCCTGGTTGGTGTTGGAGGAGGGGCAGGTTCAGGGCGCAGTGTTCTCCTACGTCCTTATGGTCCATTGTTTGCTCCTACATCAGGATGGAGACCACGTGCTAACATGCTCACCATCTGGACCTATTGTATACAAGGTCAGTATATAGTGTTCCAAAATGTAGCTCTTGAGTATAAAATCTTTGAGAGATTTAAGTGAGAGTCTTACCGAGTGGTGCGATTTTAGTGTCTGGTGCCAATAAATCTGTATACAGTGTATTGAATATAGTATGCATATTATAGCTTTTCTGACAGTGAATGAGACTGATGCACATTAGACAGTTGAAACTTTTCTGATGTGTACATACCTGAGCATGAATTAAAGCAAAAGTAAATTGTTTGTGAAGAGATTAGGAATGATTTTAAATCAGTGTAATGTATTAAAATTTGCTGATGGTCTGCCCTATGTTTTGTATACAACAGTTTCAGTAATTTGGTACTGCATTGTTTTATAGCCTGATAAGTTGGTGTGAAATGTACCAAGATCTATATTGATGAATAAATACTGTACGGGAGGGCCCCGTTTATACAGCAGGTTAGGTTGCGGGCTACTGCTATAGAGCGAAAATCACTGTAAAGTGAAACAGCTTTTTTACTTTCAAATGCATATAAAAGTCTGATAACATGTTTACACAATCATATATTATATTAAGTGAGCAGTAGAGCTAAGCCTAAAAATGCATATACAGTACACACTTACTTACCTTAAAATATTTTCATCGTTAGCTTGTAGTGAGTGGTGAATGTGAATACAGTGGACCCCGCTATTCGAACGGCTCGGTAGTCGAACAAATCGTCATTAGTACAAAAATTTGAAATCGCATGCTAACAAATTATCGCGAGTCGAACAATACGTTCGTGACCTGTCGGCCCAGGCGCTTGGGTGCCTCACAGCGCAGGCGGGGAGAGCCAGTCCCACGTTGTTTACACTGATAGAACAATACCCTGCACGCTTCCACAGACATTTCACACTTAATTATAATTTTTGGAGTTTGTTCATTACGTGCATGAAATAAGCTACCATGGGTCCCAAGAAAGTTCCTAGTGGTACCCTGGGCTGATAAAAGTGAGAAACACCGTAGAAATGAAGAAGGAAATAATACAAAAATACGAGTGGTGTGCGATTGTGTGATTTTGCCAGGATATATGGCAAAAACAGGTCAACTATCGCTTCTATCCTGCTTAAGAAGGAAGAAATTAAGCAAGCTGATGTTGCAAAAGGTGTTACTAGTGAGCCAAAAACAGACCACAAATAATCAAAGAGATTGAGAAGTTGTTGCTGGTGTGGCTCAAGGATAAAGAGTTAGCGGGTGATAGTGTGTCTGAGTCAATTATTTGTGAAAAGGCAAGGAACTTGCATGCCGATCTTTTAAAGAAAATGCCTGCAACCAGTGCTGATTGTAATGGTAGTGAATTTAAAGCCAGCAAAGGCTGGTTTGAGAGATTTAAACATCGTAGTGGCATACATAATGTGGTAAGGCATGGTGAGGCTGCCAGTTCAGACAAACATGCAGCTGAAAAATTCATAAAGGAGTTTCAGGACTACATAAAGACTGAAAATTGAAACCTGAACAAGTGTTCAATTGGACGAAACAGGCCTGTTTTGGAAGAAAATGCCCAACAGGACCTAGATTACTCAGGAAGAAAAGGCACTGCCAGGACACAAGCCTATGAAAGACAGGCTAACTCTCTTGATGTGTAGTAATGCTAGTGGGGATTTTAAATTAAAGCCTTTACTAGTGTATCACTCAGAAAATCCCAGAGTGTTCAAGAGACACAATGTCGTTAAAAGTAGATTGTGTGTCTTGTGGAGAGCTAGTCAGAATGCATGGGTCACAAAGCACCTTTTCAGTGACTGGATCCATGAAGTGTTTGGCCCCAGTGTGAGAAAATACCTACAGGAAAAGGGTTTGACAAAAGTGCCTCCTGTTGCTGGACAATGCTCCTTCACATCCTCAAAACATGGAAGACCTACTGTGTGAAGACTTCAAATTCATAAAACTGAAGTTCTTGCCTCCTAACACCACTCCTCTCCTCCAGCCCATGGACCAGCAGGTCATCTGTAACTTCAAAAACTCTACACAAAAGCAGTGTTTGAAAAGTGCTTTGAAATGACCTCGGACAGTGAATTGACCCTTAGAGAGTTTTGGAAGAATCATTTCAATATCTACAGCTGCATAGGCCTTATAGGCAAGGCTTGGGAGGGAGTGACTTCAAGGACTTTGAACTCTGCTTGGAGACCATTGTGGCCAGGTTGTGTCCAACAGAGGGATTTTGAAGGGTTTGAGGCTGACCCTGACCCTGCCGACCCTGTGCCTGTTGTGGACTGTATTGTGGAATTGGGCAAGTCCATGGGGTTGGAGGTGAGTGGCGATGATGTGGGAAAAGTTAGTGCAGGGCCACAGGGTAGAGCTAACAACTCAAGAGCTGCAAGAGCTGGAAATAGAAGAGCATCAGACCAGATTTGAGGCTATTGATTCACGGGAGAAGGAGGAGGAAGAGGGCTGAAGAATTTGCCTCTTCAGAGATTAAGGAGATGTGTACAATGTGGAATAGATTGCAAAGGTTTGTTGAAAAAAACCACCCTGAACAAGCTCAAACAAGCCATAACAGCAGCATGTTCAGTGACCAAACAATGTCCTTCTTCAGGAACATGTTGAAAAGGCGCCAGAAACAGAGGACTGTGGACAGTTATTTTGTTAGTGTCCAGTGACTCCCAAGCTGGCCCTAGTGGGATTAAAAGACAAAGAAAAGAAGTAACCCCAGATAGGGCTTTGGTACCTGAAGTCCTTCTGGAAGGGGATTCCTTCCAAACACTAACCCTCCTCCCTCACTCCTCCTCCCTCTTCCATATGCCATCAACAATCTTCAATAATGGTAAGTAAAAAGACTTGCATTTATTTACTAATACTTTTAGTAGTACAGCACTGTAGTATTTAATGTTTTTGTCTATGTAGAAGCTTAATTTTATTAAAATATAATATTTTTTATATATTTTTGGATTTCTGAACGGATTAATTGTATTTAAATTATTTCTTATGGGAAAATTAAATCGCTTCGAACATTTCACGTTAAGAACAAGCTCCTGAACGGATTAAATTCGAATGGCGAGGGTCCACTGTATATTTATTGTAGGAAATCTGAATAAATGAAGAATGGGTATACAGTGGACCCCGAGTTTCGGTCACCTTGGAAATCGAACAATTATGTAAGTGTAATATTGTAAGTGCTTTTGTAAGTGTATTTTGGGGGTCTGAAATAGACTAACCTACTTGACATTATTCCTTAGGGAGTAAATTCATTCAGTAATGGCACTTGAGCAGCCTTCTGAATGAATTATGACCGAAACTCGGGGTCCACTGTAATTGAAAACCGCTGCATTAGCAAAACGCTGTAACGCGGGACCTGCCTGTACTTTTAAGTGATATGGGTTTTTATGTTGCATTTTAGGGTTACATTTAAAGCATTTACTATGAACCCAACCACATGAGTTTGAATTGCATGATTGAGAGCAGAGAGTGTATGGAAGTGAATGAGAGTGTAGCTCAACTGAGGAAAAATGGCAGATGAAAGCCCTGGCTTGAAAGAGCAAGACTGGAAGAGTTGCAGCTGGAGGGCCGGCTGAACAAGTGATTATTCACAAGTTGATGCATGAGTAATATTAAATGAAACATGAGCTGGAAAATATAGCAGTATGAATGAACAAACTGAGGAGCATTTCAAGAGGTGCCTTAGTGCTGGTGAAGGTTCTGATCCAAGGAATCAGATACAGTGGACCCCGCCTAACGAACACCCCGAAATCGTACAATTATGTAAGTATAATATTGTAAGTGCTTGTGGAAGTGTATTTTTGGGGGTCTGAAATAGACTAACCTACGTGACATTATTTCTTAAGGAAGTAAATTGCTCGGTAATGGCACTTGAGCAGGCTTCTGGAATGAATTTTGTCTGCTAGGCGGGGTCCACTGTACTCTTCCTTGGATCAAACCTAATTACCTCCCACCCCAGGCTCTGTATGACCTGCTAGATTTTGCATGGTCATATGTACTTAAGAATCTAATTGCACCTTTAATTGTAGATATGTAATATTGTACTGTACAGTGGTACCCAAGTTTCGGCCATAATTCATTCCAGAAGGGTGTTCGAGTGCCGTTACTGAACAAATTTGTTCCCATAAGGAATAATGTAAATTAGATTAGTCCGTTAGACCCCCAAAATACACTTACATAATTGTTCGAGTAGTGAGCTGTACAAAATCCGGGGTACCACTGTATTATTAATGTACATAATCATTGGCAAGCACGGATATGTTGTAAATTACCTGGGAAATGGGAGGTAATCAGGTTTGATCCAAGAGATTAGTTCTAACTCCTGATCAGAAGCTCTTCACTGCCATCAAGGCATTCCATTTGAAGGGTGCAGACCGTGAAACCACTATCATAACTATAGTTGTTAATGACATTTACTGTACAGTTGTGTTAATGCCACAAATAAAAGTCACCATTACCTGACACTCATAGATTGGCGACAACAACCTGGAGCAGGCGCTGGTAGTGGGTGGGCACAGGTCACCTGTAGTGACTGTGGACTGGTGTAACGCCCTTCAGTGTGGCACTCGGTAGCTGCAGCACTCGACGGCTCTGTTACAGTTGCCACATTAATGCATCAGTGAAGAACAAATTGTGTGCCCACTCCACCTTCTCAACCTCTTCACAACATACACAATCGTTTCTAAATTCTTTACGGTAAGCTAAATTCAATAGAAGATATATAATTATTTTCATAATACTATACTGTAGTAGTTTTATTAATGTTATATGTACTGTACTATTTGTGTGTTTGTACCATTATAAATTAACATTATTATTACAGACACTATAGTACTGGTATATATTTTTTTTAACACATCAGCCGTCTCCCACCGAGGCAGGGTGACCCAAAAAAGAAAGAAACACTTTCACCATCATTCACACACAATCACTTGTCTTTGCAGAGGTACCCAGATATAACAGTCTAGTTGTCAATCCAAACAGCCAATATCCCAAACCCCTACTTTAAAGTGGATGCATTGTACTTTCCACCTCCAGGACTCAAGTCCGGCTAACCGGTTTCCTAAATCCTTCACAAAATATTACCCTGCTCACACTCAACAGTTCGTAGGTCCCAAAACCATTCGTCTCCATTCACTCCTATCTAACACGCTCACACTTGCTGCTGCATGTCCAGGCCCCATCCACACACAACCTCTTTACCCCCCCTCCATCCTTTCCTAAGATGACCCTTACCCCTCCTCCCCTCCATTACAGATTAACACACCCTCCAAGTCATTCTATTTTGCTCCATCCATTCTAAATGAACAAACCACCTCTTCAGCTCACTGAATAATACTTTTTGTAACTCCACACCTCCTAATTTCCACACTACGAATTTTCATAATATTTACACCACACATTGGCCTTAGACACAACATCTCCACTGCCTCCAGCCTCCTCCTCGCTGCAGCATTCACAACCCATGCTTCACACCCATATAAGTGTTGGTATCACTATACTCTCGTACATTCCCTTCTTTGCCTCCATGGATAGCGTTTTTTGTCTCCACAGATACCCTCAATGCACCACTCACCTTTTTCCTTCATCAATTCTACGGTTAACTTCGCCTACATAAACCCATCTGCTGACAAATCTTTCTCAATATCTGAACACATTCACTTCTTCAGTAAAAAAATTAAAATCACATACTAAATTTATTGTTTATTACAATCAAATTGTTTTTAAGTTGTACAGTATTTTACTGTCCTTTGAAATAGCTGTTTAAGTTGAAGTTTAAATATCAATGTAAGGGATGCTTGGAGAACTACTTTGGCTGTGTACAAATATGTATGTAATTTTAAGGGTGTCTAATGAGCACTCAACATTCCCAAGGAGTCCTGCTTAAAAATTTATAGAGGACTATCCTGTACTTTTAAAATGCTGTATAACTATATATATCTTCTTTAGTTATAAAAATTGAAGATGATTAACTACGAAGATTTAGTCTTTTAAAAATATATTTTGTAATACTGCATAGTGCGACTGCTTACCAATTCACTCTGCACAACTCATTGAGAGGTATTTAAAATCTAAGCTTTTTAAAGCAGTGAAAGCATCTGAAACATTTGATCCAAGAGCACTCTCACAATATTGATTTTTAAGGAAATCATGTGTCAGAGATACTGTATAATTACGTAAAACCCGCCACATTGGGTAAATGTTACCAAAAAAGTATTTGTAAAGTACAATGTATAGAAAGTACCCCCTTCAGTGACCCTTCAAGGAAGATTTCTTTGTATGGGGCTCTTAATCAAAGGAATTGAACCAGTCCATCCCTTGGATTGAACCTGATTGCCTCTTTTTTCCCAGGCACTTTATGCCCCCTTTCCCCCCTCCCAAGGGGTTCAGTACTTTTAGTGACTAGCATTTGTTAACCATTGATAGTGTGCCAGCAGGAATTATCACTGGTAAGCAGCGAGCCCTTAAGGGTTATTACAGCATTTGGGGGAAATAGGTGGTGATCAGGTTTGATTTGTGGAAGGGTTAGGTGCCAGATACATATGTAGATATTGTATTGATCCACCAAACCAGATCATTTGTCTGCTCTGTTCTATTGCAGTTATTGTAAATACAGTGTACTTAACCCAAAAATTTTTTTTCCTTGTACAGTGATAATTGTATTTAAAGCTGGTAAATATTGGTTCATGGATTTTTATTAAGTGCTTAAATAATTGCATATTTATATATTAATGTATTAAAGTGACTTATTTTTATCTATATGTTGTATAATTCATTATGCCTTCAAAACCTAGTAGCAACTTTAAAAAAAAGATAAATGACATCCAGGATAAACTTTTTAAAAATAAAACCTATTTTCTCCAAGAGGAGAGAAAGTGGATTTTAAACAGATTGTGAAGAAGACGGGAAGGCACCAGAGAAAAAGAGGTGGAGGTGGGTAAGGTCTCAGCTGAGACCCCCTACCGTTGTGAGCCAAGGATGAGAAGGGTGTCCTATATTTACAGAGTACTAACCCATGGGGGGTTTTCCCAGCTTTGCATGGAAAAAGGGGGCTTATGTTAAGGGTAAAGTGTGAAGAGGGCAATACTATTATAGTTATGGAGGGTACACTAAACCTGTAAAGGTCATACAGCACCGGGAAAAAAAGGGGAGAAAATTTGGGGAAGACTAGTTTAAACCCTTGTAGTATTGAGTTTTTATTATTATAATCAAAAGAACCCCCTAAACCACAGGGGTCATACAGCCCCCTTTTGTATTAAGAGCCCTTTGTTGAATGGAATTTTTACTATATTCAGGTGGAAGTAATGGTACCTGAAAAGTGGGAGACAATCAGGTTCTTTAAAAAGGGGAAAGGGGGGGGTTTAAAGCCCAAATTTCCTTTGGGATCAAAACCCTCGCCAGCATCAAGGCACTTCGTAGTATAAGGGTGTCATTTTCTAGCCAGCCAAAATTCCAGCACTGATCCCAAACAGGTTTGGTGGGGGGGAAAAAAGATATTAGAGCCATATTTTTCTGATGATGGCAGATAGGGAAAAAAAAACAAATTTATTCTGAAAACTTTCATTACGAACATGCACATAGTTCAACTGTACTTTTTTCTATCACGTTGATTAAGATACAGTATAGTATAGTACATTTTTTTGAATTATTTTTTATGTCCAGTATTGTTTAGATATTTAAAAAATTTAAATGTCAACATTTTTACCTTACCTTTTGGTAAAGTATGTAAACCAAGTAAATCACTTTAACTTACATTAACTATATAATGGTCCACAAATGAATGAACAGAAGTAATACTTAAATAAATTTAGTGAATACCCCGTAAAATGTTTAAAAGCCCCCTTTTAGTTCCAGTAGGAACATTGTCCTAATCAATCAGTAAAACAGGTAAAAAAAGAAAACATCTTTTATAGAAAACACAGGGCACTTCTACCTGAAAAAATCACTTATTCAACTGCACCCATAGTTTTTAAAATTTAAAGATATTAATTTTCTTTTAAAAAACCACATTAGTCTTTTTATTTTCCCCCAAAAACGTAACATATCACCCCTTTGGCCCCAAAAAATTTTTGAAAAAATGTTTAACTGGGGGGGGATTGAATCAACACAACATTCAGTCGCACAATTTATAAACAACACTGTATCTTAGTCCAAGCATGGTAACAGTTAGGTAAATACTGGGGAAAGGGTGCAAAAGGGCCTTTTTTAATTTAAGACATTTTTAAAAGGGGGGAAAATTTGTATTGGGCCCTTTTTTCACCCAGGACAAAAAAGCCCCCTATTATAATGCTTAATATTTCCACACACATCCTTTTCCCGGGGGAACAGCAACATTACAGATTTCAAACCCCTATTTTTTTAAAAAACAGAAAAAAGTACAATTTTAATGCTTTGAATTTTCAATAAACTAAAAGTGAAATGTATTTAAATTAAACCCTTTTTAAGGGGGTTTCCCCAATTTTTTTTAAAGGGGGGAAGGGCCCCAAAAAAAATAAAATTTTTAAACAAAAAAATTAAAAATTTTTTTTTAGCTGCCTGACCCATTCAGCACACTTGTCAGCTTAAATTAAGGGGAGTATTATTACAATGTTAATTATATTATTAAATGTACATTGTTTTAAAAGTCATATAATCACATTCTAAAAGGTTTAACCAGTGCTTAATTGACAATTGTGTCTGGCCAACCAGAGCGAGGCTGGGTTCCAATTAAAATGAAGGATTTAAATAGTTGTACAAGACTTAAACAGTTGAGTATTACTGCCTTCGTTCTTCTGGTGTGATTTTTTTTTTATAACCCAAAACAACAAAGATGACTGGACCTTTAAAAAAAAAACCAAGGGCTTTTTTAAAAAAAAGTATAAAAGTAAAAAGAAAAGAAACCACTGTAGTGTTTATGTAACTAACTACTAACATTGATCATGAGTTCCTGTGGGAAGGAGACCAAACACTGAAAATAATAATGACTGACATTCCAGAAAGATGCAAGACATTACTGCCTGAAAGGCCCTCGATATGTACAAAATCCACAACCCACAACCTCACCTTGTACATGAGACCTATCTTATCAAATTAAGTCAATACAGTACAGTACTGTATACCAAATTACCTCCATATGAAACTGCCTAGTGAAACTTTGCCCAAGGTATTGTAGTTTCTCATTTTTCAGAAGCACCTGTAATTTCATCTACAATTTAACATGAAACACTGAGATTTTTAGACAGAAGTTCCCAATGTGATACCAGGGACTAAAAAAATTACAATTGTTACGTTATAAAGATCTTTTGGCTTTACAATTTTTAAATTAAGGTATAGTATCATGGAAAAACAAAAAAATAAATTGCTAATATACTTAAAATCTATGATTTTTCTACAAGGCTTAATATTTTAAAATTTTTGTCTAGTTATTCATTAATGTCTGATTTTTGTAGCATTTAATTTTAAAAGTATATATCCATATTCCTTTAGTAAAAAAAAATTTGAAAAGAAAAATAATCACAACTTTCCCTTTTCTAAGTCAAAACCCCAAACAATCTTCCTCAGGTGGAGGGAAAAAAAATAGCCATTTCTCTGGAAAAATCTCAAAGGGCAAAAAGTCTGCTTCCCTTGAAAAAGACTGCGACAAATGCCCGGACTTTTTTTTTTTAAATTTTCCGTAGGAGGAGACAAAATTTTCAAATTTAACCTCTTTTATGTGCACCTCCAATTCACTACAACCACACAAAAATTTTTTTTCCGAATTATGTTAAGGGGGGCATCACCATTAAGTTAGATAAAAAAAAAAACCCCTTCATTGCTCCAAAAATTTTAAACTGGGCCACTAACTTGTATATTAAAATTATAATGCAAATTTGCAATGGTTTAGGCAAAAAGAGAGCATCTAAAAGGACAGTATGCCCCAATTAAGAAAATGGCTGGGAAATATAAAATAAAACTTAGGTGGCATATCAAAGGGTTTTGGGTCTAATTTTCACTTTTGATAATAAATTCAAAATTATCTCAAAATATCAAAAATTTTTTTTAAAAAAATTCTATTTTTAATGCCACAAAAACTAGCTTTACTATGTGTCCTTTAAAGACTGTCATAGTAACCATAGTCTTTTCCTTTACAGTAGATGTCACCTTTTTTTTTACCTGTTAATAAAGTGCAAATTATCTAATTAAAAAAATAAATATAACAAAATTCTACTGGGAACTTAACATCTGTAAAAGGGATAGATAAATCGAAATGTATCTTTTTTTTTGTAACCATTTTACTTACAATAGCAAAAAAAGTCAGATACATTTTCAACTTTTTCCCAAAGTATTTCAAAACATTACTCTCCATTTCTGATAGATAGCAGCCCCATTACAAAAAGTATAAAAAAGCACCCAATTTCCCCAAAACTGACCCCCCTATGTACTCATCTTTGTAACTATTTATGTTGTTCTTGCAAATTCCGGGGCTAATTTTTAAACTGTGGCTGGTGAAGCAGTACTAAGATAAACACACTAGCAAGCTTGAAGTGCCTTCTAATTTTACTTTTTAATTTCCTTTCTTCACCAACCCACGGTTAACCACATGGAAAACTTACACACAAATTGAATAAAATTCTAATACTTTAAATCTCTTAAAATGAGGCACAAATGATAGAATTAAAGAATATGTTGGGTGAAAAATTTTTAATACTTGAAATATTATCAACTTCTTGTTTGCAATGAGACTGACTTCATAATATTCTTTTATAAAAACAGTGTTTTATGGAATAAAATATACCGAAAATGAATAAATCATTTTCCCCAAGCATTAAACTAACAATATCCCCAGTACACATATACTATTTTCCAACATACATAAGTATTTTTATATTTGTTTTTTAGATATTTCCCATCATACTGTGGGTTTTCCCATGGCGGGTTTATAGTCTGTAAACCAAGATATTACAAGCACAGACTTCGGGGGTTACCTTCGGCCCCAAAAGTTTATTTAATGATGGAATGTATTTAGTTCATGTACACACATCTTAATACTGATTACTACTATCAGAGGCTTATATTTGCTGAGTACCCCTTCAGAGCCGTTATTAAATTTTTTTAAAATATGAACTGCTTATTTCTGAGCTATCTCTGATCACAAAAAAAAATATATCTTCCTTTTTTTCTTACTGCACGTGTGCAAAACTGTAGCTGCATCTGCTCGCTTTTTACTGGGACTACCATTTACACTTAATGTCAAACATTAAGGTTGAACTTATAACTGCTTTAATGACGGGTTGGTGTGACTACCTACTGCACAATAACTTCGCTAATAGTACTGGGAATGAAACACATATGAAGCTAAAGAAAATGTAAAAAAACAATCAAATTAAATCACAAAGGGATCTCCTAGACTGTGTTTCACAGCTTGTTTTTAAAAAAAAGGCGAATATCTTCATACACCCACATACAATCTCATAAAACTTCAAAATAACACCACCACACACCAAAAAATTACCCTTTTCAAAAGACACTTGCCACTAACTTCCTCCAATATCAGCCCTTTAAAAATTGTATAAAATTTTTAAAAATAGAGGATGATCCATTTAGTGTATGCTCATTAATGAGGCATTCAACCTCCCGTTTTTAAACCCCTTTGGATACCAAATCTATCAACTGTCAAGTAGAGAAAGGACCTAACCAACATCTTCTCAAAACAACAATCCGGCAGACCACCTCAAAATATGGATATCCTAACTGTTCACAAAAAAAAAAATTCCCGAATATAAATTAAAAACACACTTTATATGTATTTTTAAAAATTAATGATTCACTATAAAAAAAAAAGGAAGGGGGTTTCTGGGGATTTTGAGAGGGAAGGGGTTTGATTTTTTGGGGTATGAACAAGGTAATATCTATGAAGGGGTTCAGAGAAAAAATTATGGGCCCGACTCTAAAAGGGGAAAATAGGAGTGATTTTTATGAATATTAAATTGTGATGTCTGCACACTGGGAAAACATCTAGGGATTGGGGATTCCTTTTTTGGGATAACTACCTTATGGAAAAAGGCCGGGGGCAAAATGCAGAAAACATTAGTGAAAAATTTTGCCTATTTCAAAAGGGGCTAATGCCATGCACACAAAACTCAAAAATTTTGTGTCTATTTCTTTTTTGAACCGTTAAAAGTCAGGGACAACATTAGTCTACCTTTTTATCTAGAAGTCAACCTGGTGCTTTGAGTGGACTAAGGGAAAAAAAGGGAAATTTAAAATTTAATAATTTTTAAAAAAAAGTTTTGGGTTTATACACTTTAAAAATCCCAAACCCCTTCCCCAAACCCCCCCCTCGGGTAGTTACAAAATT
>WNWK01028313.1:0-25502 GCA_009830355.1 Cherax destructor | reverse complement strand
AAGCAGGAGCAGGCAGAGTCACAGTAGAACTATCCACAAGAGCAGGGGTCACAGAACTGGGTAAATTATCCCAAATGGGGTAAAAATGAAAATCTCGGGGGTAATGAAGGCTCAATAAACTGGTTGCTGTTGGTAGACAGCAACCACCCAGGGAGGTACTACCGTCCTGCCAGGTGACTGTGAAACAGAAACCTGAAACTGTTTTACATGATGGTAGGATTGCTGGTGTCTTTTTCTGTCTCATAAACACGCTGGATAACAGGTATATCTAGCTACTTCTACTTACACTTTAGGTCACACTACACTGGCATACACATGCATATATATACATACACACATCTAGGTTTTTCTTCTTTTTCTTAATAGCTCTTGTTCTTTTTATTTTCTCTATTGTCCATGGGGAAGTGGAAAAAATCTTTCCTCCGTAAGCCATGCGTGTCGTATGAGGCGACTAAGATGCCGGGAGCAATGGGCTAGTAACCCCTTCTCCTGTACAAATCTACTAAAAACGAGAAGAAGAAAAACTTTATAAAATTGGGGTGTCTGAATGTGCGTGGATGTAGTGCGGATGATAAGAAAGAGATGATTGCCGATGTTATGAATGAAAAGAAGTTGGATGTCCTGGCCCTAAGCGAAACAAAGCTGAAGGGGGTAGGCGAGTTTCAGTGGGGAGAAATAAATGGGATTAAGTCAGGAGTATCTGAGAGAGTTAGAGCTAAGGAAGGGTAGCAATAATGTTGAAGGATCAGTTATGGAAGGAAAAGAGGGAATATAAATGTGTAAATTCAAGGATTATGTGGATTAAAATAAGGGTCGGATGCGAAAAGTGGGTCATAATAAGCGTGTATGCACCTGGAGAAGAGAGGAGGTAGAGGAGAGAGAGAATTTTGGGAGATGTTAAGCGAATGTATAGGAACTTTTGAACCAAATGAGAGAGTAATTGTGGTAGGGGACCTAAATGCTAAAGTGGGAGAAACATGCAGAGAGGGTGTAGTAGGTAAGTTTGGGGTGCCAGGTGTAAATGATAATGGGAGCCCTTTGATTGAACTTTGTATAGAAAGGGGTTTAGTTATAGGTAATACATATTTTAAGAAAAAGAGGATAAATAAGTATACAAGATATGATGTAGGGCGTAATGACAGTAGTTTGTTGGACTATGTATTGGTAGATAAAAGACTGTTGAGTAGACTTCAGGATGTACATGTTTATAGAGGGGCTACAGATATATCAGATCACTTTTTAGTTATAGCTACAGTGGGAGTAAAAGGTAGATGGGATACAAGGAAAATAGAATCAGTAAGTAAAAGAGAGGTGAAGGTTTATAAACTAAAAGAGGAGGCAGTTAGGGTAAGATATAAACAACTATTGGAGGATAGATGGGCTAGTGAGAGTGTAGGCAATGGGGTCGAAAATGTATGGGGTAGATTTAAAAATGTAGTGTTAGAGTGTTCAGCAAAAGTTTGTGGTTACAGGCAGTGGGTGCAGGAGGGAAGAGGAGCGATTGGTGGAATGATGATGTAAAGAGAGTAGTAAGGGAGAAAAAGTTAGCATATGAGAGGTTTTTACAAAGTAGAAGTGATGCAAGGAGGAAGAGTATATGGAGAGAAAAAGAGAGGTTAAAGAGTGGTGAAGCAATGTAAAAAGAGAGCAGATGAGAGAGTGGGTGAGATGTTATCAGCAAATTTTGTTGAAAATAAGAAAAAGTTTTGGAATGAGATTAATAAGTTGAGGAAGCCTAGAGAACAAATGGATTTGACAGTTAAAAATAGGAGAGGAGAGTTATTAAATGGAGAGTTAGAGGTATCGGGAAGATGGAGAGAATATTTTGAGGATTTGTTAAATGTTGATGAAGACAGGGAAGCTGTGATTTCGTGTGTAGGGCAAGGAGGAATAACATCTTGTAGGAGTGTGGAAGAGCCAGTTGTGGGTGTAGGGAAGTTCGTGAGGCAGTGGGTAGAATGAAAGGGGTAAGGCAGCTGGATTGATGGGATAAAGATAGAAATGTTAAAAGCAGGTGGGGATATAATTTTGGAGTGGTTGGTGCTATTATTTAATAAATGTATGGAAGAGGGTAAGGTACCTAGGGATTGGCAGAGAGCGTGTATTGTTCCTTTGTATAAAGGCAAAGGGGACAAAAGAGAGTGCAAAAATTATAGGGGAATAAGTCTGTTGAGTGTACCTGGTAAAGTGTATGGTAGAGTTATTATTGAAAGAACTAAGAGTAAAACAGAAAGCAGGATAGCAGATGAACAAGGGGCTTTAGGAAAGGTAGGGGTGTGTAGACCAAGTGTTTACAGTGAAACATATAGGTGAACAGTATTTGGATAAGGGTAAAGATGTTTTTGTGGCATTTATGGATTTGGAAAAGGCGTATGATAGGGTAGATAGGGGGCAATGTGGCAGATGTTGCAGGTGTATGGAATAGGAGGAAGGTTACTGAAAGCAGTGAAGAGTTTTTATGAGGATAGTGAGGCTCAGGTTAGAGTGTGTAGGAGGGAAGGGACTATTTCCAGTAAAAGTGGGCCTTAGACAAGGATGTGTGATGTCACCGTGGTTGTTCAATATATTTATAGATGGGGTTGTAAGAGAAGTGAATGCGAGGGTCTTGGCAAGAGGTGTTGGGCTAAAAGATAAAGAAGCAAATACAAAGTGGGAGTTGTCACAGTTGCTTTTGCTGATGACACTGTGCTTTGGGAGATTCTGAAGAGAAGCTGCAGAGGTTGGTGGATGAATTTGGTAGGGTGTGTAAAAGAAGAAAATTGAAAGTGAATATAGGAAAGAGTAAGGTGATGAGGATAACAAAAGAATAGGTGACGAAAGATTGGATATCAGATTGGAGGGAGAGAGTATGGAGGAGGAGGTGAATGTATTCAGATATTTGGGAGTGGACATGTCGGCGGATGGGTCTATGAAGGATGAGGTGAATCATAGAATTGATGAGGGAAAAGGGTGAGTGGAGCACTTCGGAGTCTGTGGAGACAAAGAACCTTGTCCATGGAAGTAAAGAGGGAATGTATGAGAGTATAGTTATACCAACGCTCTTATATGGGTGTGAAGCATGGGTGATGAATGTTGCAACGAGGAGAAGGCTGGAGGCAGTGGAGATGTCATGTCTGAGGTCAATGTGTGGTGTGAATATAATGCAGAGAATTCGGAGTTTGGAAATTAGGAGGAGGTGCGGATTACCAAAACGATTGTTCAGAGAGCTGAGGAGGGGTTGTTGAGGTGGTTTGGACATGTAGAGAGAATGGAACGAGACAGAGTGACTTCGAGAGTGTATAAATCTGTAGTGGAGGGAAGGCGGGTAGGGGTCGGCCTAGGAAAGGTTGGAGGGAGGGGTAAAGGAAGTTTTGTGTGCGAGGGGCTTGGACTTCCAGCAAGCATGTGTGAGCGTATTTGATAGGAGTGAATGGAGGCATATGGTTTTTAATACTTGACGTGCTGTTGGAGTGTGAGCAAAGTAACATTTATGAAGGGATTCAGGGAAACCGGCAGGCCGGACTTGAGTTCTGGAGATGGGAAGTACAGTGCCGGCACTCTGAAGGAGGGGTGTTAATGTTGCAGTTTTATAACTGTAGTGTAAAGCACCCTTCTGGCAAGACAGTGATGGAGTGAATGATGATGAAAGTTTTTCTTTTTCGGGCCACCCTGCCTTGGTGGGAATCGGCCGATGTGTTAAAAAAAAAAAAAAAAAAAATATATATAAAGTTGCACAAAAAATATTATTTAATAAACGAGGCAGCTTACGAAAGTTTTATTTTTTTCAAACAAATAATTAGTAGTTTCTTAATAAAATTAAAAATCTAGCTTGTAGGGACTATTTCTTAAGTTGGCAATGATGTAAGGACTGCAGTGGCTGGCAACACCGTGAGTGTGAGAAGTGACTCGGGAGCCGGCACGACAGCCGCACGACAGCCGCACGACAGCCGCACCTCCCACTGTTGACACACCATCACCTAACTTTTGGCCTAGTGTCCTATCTCGCTATTAATAATTGTCTCTGCTTGCAGTCAATAAAAGTTCATTGTTTATGTCAGTAGGTGCAAGACTTGCGATGACCAAGGTAAGGTAGTGTTTTGTGATTTGTCATAACAATTAGGAGTGTACAATGTAATATTTATTTATATTTTATTTTTTATTAGAATTTATGATTCCATTTATATATATTTGAAAGTGTTCAAATAATATAAATGTTTAGCGGCTTTCTATTAATTTTATATTCCATTCTATTTCTCGTGATTTCTTTTTTGTATCTCGGTCTATATGAGCAACGATGTTAAAATTATATAATATCCTAAAATCATATTATCCATCTTTTTTTTAATAATTTTCACTTTTACTCTTCAGATGGCATCAAATAGGAAAAGGACATACCAGGAAGAGTTCCTCAATTATGGTTTCACAGAAATAGAAGACAAATGAAAAATGAAAAAACTGTGTGTTGTCTCCTTGAAAGTATTGACTGCAGAGTCTTTCTAAAGGAGTCAACTGAAGAAACGCTTGGATAATTTGCACTCAGATCTGTCTTCCAACCCGCGGGAATACTTTGTGAATTTGGAAAGGTCTGTTAGAAGGCAAAGATTGGACAGCAACTTGGGAGGTACATTTGATCAACGTTCAGCATCAAGGGCCAGTTTTGAAGTGGCCTGGCTGGTTGCCCGAAACAAAAAACCACATACTATTAGTCAAGAGTTGGTTAAACTTGCAGCTGTGAAAATGGCAGAGATCATATGTGGTCAGAAAGAAGCCATGTACTGAATTTAGTACCCTTGTCTATAGAAACTGCAAAAGAGAGAATTTCCATCTTAGCAGAAAATGTGAGGGAACAAGTGATTTCTTCAATAAAAGAGAGCAAACATTTTGCTGTTCAGCTTGATGAGACTACAGATGTCACTAGCAATGCGCAGCTGATGGTGTATATTCCCTACAAAGGTTCTGATGCAGTTGAAGGGGAAATCTTGTATCGTTCTGCTCTCGAGTTGAGAGCTCGTGGCATTGACGTCTTCAACAAGGTTAATGAATACTTTAATTTAAAGCAGGAAGACTGAATTGCTGTGTCTGTTGATGGAGCTCCAGCCATGTTGGGTCATGTCAGTGGCGTTTTGGCTTTGACCAGAGAGAAGAATCCGGAAATTGAATTTACCCACTGTATGATCCATCGCCAGGCACTGGTTGTGAAACACTTGAAACCTGCACTGGAAGTCGTCATGCACGATGTTATCAAGATTGTCAATGTTGTTAAAGGACATACACTAAACAAGCGGCTATTTCGTGAATTATGTGAGGATGGAGAGGCTGAATATTCAGACCTTATCACATAGAAGCCAGGCGGCTTTCACCTGGAAATGTTCTGAATCGAGTTTGGGTTCTCAAAACTGAACTTGATTTTTTTCTGGTTGATTAAAAGCATGTCCTCGCAGATAAGTTAACAAACTCCTTTTGGGTTGCATATCTTGCATATTTAGCTGACATCTTTGGGTATGTGAATGTATTGAACTACAATGGAAAAACATCAATGTTATTACAGAATATGGATCAAAGCTTCTTTATTGGAGCCAGAAAGTAGAACAAAACAAAAAAGCTGCCTTTCCAAAGTTAGCTGTGTTTTTGGTAGATTGTGAAGATCTTTCTTTTGGTAACATCAAGGATCCAATTATAGGGCATCTTACCAAACTCAGAAAGCAGTTCTCTGATTACTTTCCAGATCTTGATTCACATAGTGTGAGTTGGGTTGTGAATCCCTTCAAGTCTGAAATTGCTGATGTGCCAGAAGAGCCTGAAGGATTGGCAGTGACACTTCTTGAAACTTCGCTCCAACAATGAAGCATGCACTGAATTTCAGAACAATGCAGACCTGTACATTTTTTGGATGTCAGGAACTGCAAAGGCTTTCAAAATTGCACACGAGGAAGCAATAAAAATACTACTGCCATTTGCAACTACCTATCATTACGAACAAGGATTCTCCACTCTCATTAACTTAAAAACAAAGTCCAGAAATCGGTTGAACGCCGAAGACAGTGTCCAAATTGCTCTGATATCAAAAAGCCCTAATTTTGATGTATCAAAAATGAAACATCATTACTCCAAAACCTGAAGTTAAAATGTTTTCAATGAAATTCTTTAGTTCCTTAATAAGATTTTTTTTAAATTCGTCTGTTACTATTTTTTATTTCGGGAACTTTATTTTTCATTTTATTATTTTGTTAATTTTGTGTTTTATTTTTAAAGTTGAATAACTATTCTCCATATAAATGGATTCAATAAATTATTTTGAATTTGAATGCTCCTTGTGTTTTTTTCCTGGATTCTGTTCACTTTCAAGTCTAGTGGGTAATTTCGCTCTACACAAATTTGTTTTGGGGTAATACTCAAAAAAGTTTGCCGACCCCTGCACTAGTGTAAGTTGGTCTTCGTCCAAAGGTTGTACTCGCTGGTATTTTTGGGAGTCCTTTAACAGTGGTTTCTGCTACAGGATCTTTTTTCATTCCATTTCTATCTTGAATGTCAATTTGACTGCTTGTATTTTTTTCCCTCGAATGCCCCTCTCCCAAGTCTCTGAAAATTTGTGCCTGTCTTCTCCTGTTATTGCGATGATGATTTCATTTTTTTTTATCTTCCCCTGTCTTCTTTTGCCATAGGTCCATTCTTCTGGCTTATGAAGCCCATGAATAATAAGCAACCGCTCCTTCTGTTCCCATTTGTTTTCCGGCTTTGTGTGTGTGTGTGTGTGTGTGTGTACTCACCTAATTGTGGTTGCAGGGAAGCCTGGTTAGTTAGTTAGTTAGTTAGTTAGTTACCATTTTGTCCTAGGCACATGTCGATTAGAAACTAGGCCTGTTGTATGTGTGTGTGTGTGTGTGTGTGTGTGTGTGTGTATGTAAGGAAACACTTCGAAATGTTTCCGCCCTGCCGGGAATTGAACCCGGGCCCTCCGTGCGTGAAGCGAGAGCTTTAGCCACCAGGCCACCGGGTGTGTGCGTGTGTGTGTGTGTGTGTATGTGTGTGTGTGTGTGTATGTGTATAACAGTCACCTGTCTGAGTGTGTTAGAAACAGTGAAACACAGTAACACCGAATCCAACATCCTACTGAGAAATGACAAACTAGATTATAGAATGGCATATATAAGCTTAACCTCAAACAAAAGTAGAAATTTAAGATGAAATAGCAGATGGAAAACACTATCAAAATTACCAGAAACAATATATAATGGTTGCAGGAGGGCAAGAAGTACTGAAGAAAGGATATGGAAAAAGGGGTGAAAGCCTAGCGTCAGTGGGGATAATAAAAACGGTGGAGTTTAGAGTGCCCGGTGTAGAACCTGAGTGAGAGTGATGTAGCAGCGGTCAGTCAGTGGGGTGATGACCAGGCGCGTAGTGTTGCCCAGATATTCATGGTCATACTTCATACGAGCGTCACATATGTCAACAAAGCAGTCGGCCTGCTGCTCGTCCCATCTGTGAGAGAAAAAAAAGTAAAATAAAATAAATTAATGTAAAGAGAAAGATGAAGTTAAGCCAGGACACAAGCCAGGTCAATTTAAAATAATAAATAGATATATTTCGGTCGGTGAGCGATCCCAGGATGGTATTGCCTAACCCCAGAACCCTGTCCATCAATGAACCAGAAAATATTATTGCAGAGTATGGCAGTTAAATATTAGCATTGAAAATCTAATGTAAATCACATTTGTTATTCACAGTTTATCACAAGAACATTAATATCCCAATTTCATCAATAAAAATGGTTAATTAGAACACCTGCAGCCCCAGACTAATTTAAACTTTCCTTTATGAAACACCGCCTTTCAAACTAACTTAAAATGGAATTCTTTCCACCTTTCAACCTTAAATCCCACCTACCAGTGACATTGTCACTGGTAGGTGGGATTTCCCAGTGGAGGTAGGACATACCCGAGGGACGGGCCAGGTGTAAGCAAGAAGGTTGTGAAGGTGTCGTTTGTGCCAACATTCCATGATGTTGTTGTGTCTGGCAAGTTGTACATGAATGGTATACAGTACCAACAAGACGAAGACTTAGACACGTGCAATATCAGGGTATTTTTATCTGTAGACGTTTCGCCAATCAGTGGCTTTATTAATACAAGGACATAATGTGAAGAATGTAGAATGAAGGATGATACAGAGAACATCTCCACAAACTTCTTGCTTACTACTGACCCATTCCTCGGGTATGACCTATGTCCACTGGGAAATCCCGCCAACCAGTGACAATGCCTTCACCTGCTGCACGTCCCTCACCTGACGCCAGTATATAAGCGCCTAGCTTCTTGCCTGTGCTTCAGATTCTTCAAGACTATGGTGGTGTTCACCAGCTGAGGGACTGATTACCTTATCTTTTGTATATAATTCTACATTTTTCATATTATGTCCTTGTATTGCACTGATAAAGCCAATGGTTGGCGAAACTTCTACAAAGGGTGAACGCCAAATTCTTGGCTTACTAGTAATCTAGCGGTTCCTTAAGTTGATCTCACGCTTCTGGATCTGCTACAGACTCGCCCCACGAGATATTTAGGAATGCATAAACCCTTTTCGTGAGTTGTAAAAAAGTGATTCACTAAATGGAAAGTACAAAAGCTCCAGCGTCACCTGTGTCTCAGTTGTGACTGCCAGGCAAACTCAGCGGCGCTCTCTACTCGACCACTGATGAGTCGCGCCACCACGTCCCTAGCGTGGACGTCGATGGTGCAAATTGTCATGATCTTCTGTCTCTGTTGCCTCGTTAACTCCCCCAGCAGCAGGGAAATAAGTGCATTCAGCTGCTGCACCTGAAGGTAAAGCCACAGCCAAGTTAATTTGTTTCGTTTACCGTAACTAAATAATATCAAGAAAATACATAAGTCTTTCGGTTAAAATAGATAATAGACGAGTATACTGTAACTAATATATCTTGCTCGTCTGTAAGAAATTATTAAATGTCAGACTAAATATGTTTTGTAACTGAAAGTAATCTGTATGAATAATCAAATCTCAAGTAAATGCAAATAATGGAAACTTTTTCTCCAAGATGAGTAACTAAAGACTTGGTCACTGCTGTAAACAAGAAGAAACTGAAGAAAAAGTGTGAATTACTAGAAACTTTCAAACAAATATTAGTAAATAAATCATATCACCTATGACGACAAATGGAGGCGATGAAATTAATGTGAAAAAAGATGAACTCTGACATAAATGTTAACAAATTTAGATTAATCTTAATTATAAGAGTCCTCGAAATGGAGATGAATACATGAAATATTTGAAAATAAAAACAAATTGAGTCTTCGACTCTGTTGTGAAAGTAAAGAATGACACTAAAGGAGAGAAATAGAGACAAAATATAAGAATAAAGGAACACTGTAGTAGGTCAACTGATGAAAATACGTAGGTGGAGAGTATACCTGAAGTATACCTGGAGAGGGTTTCGGGTCAACGGACTCACGGTGGATCAGGACCTGATCAACCTGGCTGTTACTATTGGCTGCACGCAGACCGACGTACGAACTACAGCCCGGCTGGTCAGGTACTGATTTTAGATGCCTGTCCAGCGCCATCTTGAAAACAGCCAGGGTCTACTGGTAATTCTCGTTATGTATGATGGGAGGCAGTTGAACAGTCTTGAGCCCCTGACGCTTATTGTGTTGTCTCTCAGCGTACTCGTGGCACCCCTGCTTTTCATTGTGTTGGATCTCCTGCCCAGTCTTTTGTTTTCGTATGGAGTGATTTTCGTGAGCAAATTTGAGACTAGTCTTTCTAAGATTTTCAGAGTGTATATTATCATGTACCTTTCTCACCTGAGTTCCAGGGAATATAAATCAAGGGACTTCAACCGTTCCCAGTAATTTAAGGGCTTTATCTTGCTTATACGTGCCGTGAAAGTTCTCTTTACACTCTCCAGGTCTTCAATTTCGCCTGCCTTGAAAGGGTCCGTCACTGTACAGGAATATTCTAGCCAAGAGAGAACAATCGATTTGAAGAGAATCATCATGGGCATGTCATCCCTAGTTTTGAAGTTTCTCATTATCCATCGTATCATTTTTCCTAGCAGATGTGGTAGATACATTGTTGAGATCTTTGAAAGTGAGTCTCTGATATTATCACTCCTAGATCCTTCACATTAGTTTTTCGCTCCATTGTGTGGTTGAAATTTGTTTTATACTCAGATACAGTTTTAATTTCCTCAAGATTTCCATATCGAAGTAATTGAAATTTCTCTTCATTGAACTTCACATTATTTCCTGCGGCCCATTTGAAGATTTGGTTGATGTCCGCTTAGAGACTTGCAGTGTCTTCAATGGATGACACTTTCACGTAAATTATGGTGCTGTGGCTTACATCTCTGTCTATGTCAGATATGAGGATGAGAAACAGATGGGAACAAGTACTGTGCCTTGTGGAACAGAGCTTTTCACTGTTGCCGCCACAGACTTTACTCTGTTTACTATTACTCTTTGTGTTCTGTTTGTTAAGAAGCTATAGATCCATCTACCAACTTTTCCTGTTATTCCTTTATGACGCATTTTGTGCACTATTACATGATCACACTTGTCGAAGGCTCTCGCAAAGTCTGTGTACACTACATCTGCATTTTCTTTGTCCTTCAGGGCATCGAAGACCTTGTTGTCACAGTGGTCCAGTAGCTGGGTATCTAAGTGAGTGGGCATCTTACTTCTTAGAACACTTTCAAAGATTATTATGTTGTGGGACGCAAGTGCTATCGGCTATGATGTTATTTTGATAATACTTTGATGTGTGTAAAGTTTTATGAGAACGAAATAATGTCACATTTATGTATGACCATGTACATCATGTAGCATGTAGCAGGCCTACTGACATATACTAACCGATCATATACCATTACATTTATGTATGACCATGTACAGCATGTAGCAGGCCTACTGACATATACTAACCGATCATATACCATTGTATTCATGTATGAGCATGTACAGCATGTAGCAGGCCTACTGACATATACTAACCGATCATACAGCATGTAGCAGGCCTACTGACATATACTAACCGATCATACAGCATGTAGCAGGCCTACTGACATATACTAACCGATCATATACCATTACATTTATGTATGACCATGTACAGCATGTAGCAGGCCTACTGACATATACTAACCGATCATATACCATTACATTTATGTATGAGCATGTACAGCATGCAGCAGGCCTACTGACATATACTAACCGATCATACAGCATGTAGCAGGCCTACTGACATATACTAACCGATCATACAGCATGTAGCAGGCCTACTGACATATACTAACCGATCATACAGCATGTAGCAGGCCTACTGACATATACTAACCGATCATACAGCATGTAGCAGGCCTACTGACATATACTAACCGATCATACAGCATGTAGCAGGCCTACTGACATATACTAACCGATCATACAGCATGTAGCAGGCCTACTGACATATACTAACCGATCATACAGCATGTAGCAGGCCTACTGACATACACTAACCGATCATATACCATTAAAACTCAATAATGCAAAAGCTCTTCATTCCTACAACATTTCATAATGAAAATTTATCGTACTTGATTTCTTCGCTGGGAGTCCTTTCTTGGACAGATATTTTCGGTACTTTATTTACATTCCGTCTACTTACTCGGGATTTTAATTTGTCTACCTTAATCATATACTTTTCATTCTATACATTGTGAAGCGTGCAAGCTGCCTTCAACCTGTCTACGTAATATAAGTTTCTACTACAAGAATTAACTTTAACTTTATTCTCTGTACATTACCCAAGCTTTTTTGTCCATTATGTAATGCAAAGACCAGAATGTGGCGTTTCTAAAGATATAACAAAAATTGTAGAATTACCTTGAAATTTAAGAAAACGTATTTTTTTAAATGCTAAGTTCATTAGCCTTATTACAAACACTTAAGCGCTGTTATCTTAGAGTTGTACTAACGAGAACTCTTAAGTCTTTTATGAATTCAGTTTGATGAACGTCTGTATTATTTAGCTCACAGGTGACATGGTTTTTTTTATTTTCCAATTATTAAAATATTTTCCTTACTTTTCCGACCAAAACATCAACCTAGTCAAATCATTCTGTATCTTCCTGATATCCTCAGACATTAACCAAACCACATAACGGGTGGGGTTTGAACCCATGGCGAGTGAGTTGTAAACTCTAGACCAGTGGTTTACTCACTGGCCTGGAGTTTTAGTACTTGTCATGGTCCCCCAATGAAGAGCAGAGACGCCACGAGTATACTAAGAGACAACACAATAAGTGTCAGGGGCCCAAGACTGTTCAACTGCCTCCCAGCATACATAAGGGGAATTACCAATAGACCCTTGGCTGTCTTCAAGAAGGCGCTGGACAAGCACCTAAAGTCAGTACCTGACCAATCGGGCTGTGATTCTTACGTCGGTTTATGTGTGACCAGCAGTAAAAGCCTGGTTGATCAGACCCTGATGCACCACAAGGCCTGGTCTCAGACCGGGCCGCGGGGGCGTTGACCCCGAACCTTCTCCAGGTATGGGATCAACCCCCACCTGTGCCGTGTTATGATTTCATGAGTCTTCAAAAATTACTTCGTGGCCTATTTTGTGTGGCCTTCATTCATAATTATTTCTCTATATATTCCCTCATGTATGTCATTTATGTATTGTGTAACAGATGTTAAACTGACTTCCAGGGAACACCAGTTGAATCAGACTCCCAGTTGCATCTCCAGGTTCATGGAAACCCTCTGTTGTGCATGGGTCCACCACGCCTCCTTCCACGAGAGAATTACCCCTTCACTACCGTGTGCTCATATTTTTGATCATTCAGATCTCTGGAACCTTATAAAATGCCTTACTGAAGAACGTATTGAAGCAATACACTATTCTGCTCCAACACCTCAAATACAGCAGTAGAAATTTCAAATAAATTCGTAAAACAATGACTTTTTTGTAAAATCATGCTGAGTTTCTCTGTTTTTTAGTGTATTATTGAACAGCATGAGTGAGATTAGGTTGACTAATCACTAATTAGAAGCTAAGGATTTATAAATGCACTGGAAAACGTACAGAGGAGGATGACAAAGTTGATTCCATGTATCAGAAATCTTCCTATGAGGATAGACTGAGGGCCCTGAATCTGCACTCTCTAGAAAGGCGTAGAATTAGGGGGGATATGATTGAGGTGCATAAATGGAAAACAGGAATAAATAAAGGGGATGTAAATAGCGTGCTGAAAATATCCAGCCAAGACAGGACTCGCAGCAATGGTTTCAAGCTGGAAAAGTTCAGATTCAGGAAGGATATAGGAAAGCACTGGTTTGGTAATAGAGTTGAGTACCGTCATAGATGCTAAGACGTTGTGTAGTTTTAAAAATAGGTTAGATAAATACATGAGTGGGTGTGGGTGGGTGTGAGTTGGACCTGATTTGCTTGTGCTACTAGGTCGGATGCGGTACTAATTCCTTAAGTGGAGGTGACCTGACTACCTGGAGGGGGTTATTTCCAGGTGGGGTGCGGGTGGGTGTGAGTTGGTCCTGACTAGCTTATCCTACTAGGTCAGATGCCGTGATCCTTCCTTAAGTGAATGTAACCTGACCTGGCTGGGTCGGGGCATTGGCTTAAGCTGGTTGGCGATTGGACTTGCCTCGCATCTGCCAGTAGGCCTGCTGCAGTGTTCCTTCTTTCTTATGTTCTTATGTGCAAATTTGGAAATAAATATGACCGTGGCCATTTTCCACATACGTATCTGGCATGATATTCATTTGCAATGCTTAATGGTTTACTACGTTTCTCATTACATTTATTATGAACAACTGAAACAATTTGAAAGGCCGGCGACTTTTGTGTGCTCCTCATAGAGCCGTGGGACTAGTGACTGCGATCTTATATATTATTCGTCCTGCCCTGTATATTAATTAATTTCTGGAATTTCATATACACATTACTGCTTCATTATATATAAGAATTGCTATATAAAGAATAGATATTCCTTATCAGTAAGTAGACGTGAGTAATGTTGATGAGATCTCATCTATTTAATAAACTTATTCCAATATACATGAAAGACGACCTTTAGCTTGGTCGTTCGCGCCCTCTCAACTTAATTTTATACGCTCTTTTGCACTCCTTATTTCAGTATTGACTTCTGTTGAGATCAATATATTAAAATACGTTAACAATAAGATAAATAAACGAAGAATTTAGCACCACTGTGAGTATGTGAAGTATTTAGCTAATTGCTAATGAATCGGTCACCTGTTTTCTGTAATAGTCTCTGAGGGCGTTTTCATAGCCTTCCTCCAGGCGGGAGAAAGCTGCGTTTACTTCCACTGTCCAGTATATCTGAGTCCCCGTCAGCGCCACCTGTCGGAGGAAAGTGATTATATATATAAATATATGTTTCATGGTTAGAGTAGTAATTGATATATGAACAAACATTAGTGGGCTTCCTTATTTTAATTTTTTAACACACAGGCCGTTTCCCACCAAGGCAGGGTGGCCCGACAAAGAAAAACTTTCATCATCACTCACTCCATCACTGTCTTGCCAGAGGCGTGCTTACACTACAGCTACAAAACTGCAACATTAACTTCAGAGTGCCGGCGCTGTACTTCTCATCTCCAGGAATCAAGTCCGGCCTGCCGGTTTCCCTGAAATCCTTCATAAATGTTACCTTGCTTACACTCCAACAGCACGTCAAGTCCTAAAAACCATTTGTTTCCATTCGCTCCTATCTAACACGCTCACGCACGCTTGCTGGAAGTCCAAGCCTCTCGCACACAAAACCTCCTTTACCCCCTTCCTCCAACCTTTTCTAGGCCGTCCCCTACCCTGCCTTCCCTCCACTACAGATTTATACACTCTCGAAGTCATTCTATTTTGATCCAACCTCTCTACATGTCCAAACCATCTTCCCTTCCTATATACTGTAAATTTAATCATTTTATCAACCCGGTGGATCAGAACATCTAAAAATGGAAGGTTAAAATCCACTTCTTTCTCCACAGTGAATTTAATAAACGGAACAAGAGCGTTAAGTCTCGGTAAAAATGTGTTCAGGTCCATATCATTCGACCAAAGACACAAGATGTCATCCACATATCTGAACCACTTAGCTTCACGGGGAAGGATGTCTTTCAACACCTTGGTCTCAAAAAACTCCATAAACAGATTGCTTAATAGGGGAGACAATGGATTTCCCATAGCCAATCTCTGCCTTTGAGCATAATATTCCCCTTCAATGTAATCACCTACACACAACTTAACACAGTAATAGTGTTCTTGTCGAACCACACCGGGAACTTATCTTCATCCAGACATGATAAGAGATCCGGAATAGGAACTCGGGTAAACAACACATTTACATCAAAACTTACTAGTGTAAAATCATTGCACATATTCAAATTTTGCAATTTGTTAATGAGGTCAACGTTGTTTTTTACGTGGGCATTAGAGTTAATACTTTTACGAACCATTTGGACAGGTCATACGTCGCCGATCCTACAGAGCTAATAATAGATCTCGATGGAAAACCCGATTAAGGAGTTTGAATCAAACCGTTTATATAAGGGAGTGTCGCCGTGCTACTTGACAATTGTGTGTGTATACGTACTCACCTATATGTTCTCACCTATATGTGGTTGCAGGAGTCGCTTCATAGCTCCTGGCCTCGCCTCTTCGCTGGTCGATACTATGTCACTCTCTCCCCATTCCTAAAGCCTTATTATCCCTCTTCTTAAAGCTATGTATGGAACTTGCCTCCACTACTTCACTCACCAGATTATTTCACTTCCTGACAACTCTATGGCTAAAGAAATACTCCCAAACAACCCTATAACTCATCTGGATTTTCAGCTTCCAGTTGTGGCCCCTTGTTCCTGTGTTCCATCTCTGAAACATTCGAGCTCTGTCCACCTTGTCAATTCCAATCAGTATTTTATACGTCGTTATCATGTCCCCCCTATGCCTCCTATCCTCTAGTGTCATCAGGTTGAGTTCCCTTAGCATCTCCTCGTAAGACATACCCCTCAGTTCCGGGATTTCTCTTGCTGCAAATTTTTGCACTTTCTCCAATTTCTTGACGTGTTTGACTAGGTGTGGGTTACATACTGGTGCTGCATACTCCAGTACGGGCCTGTTGTACACGATGTACAGTGACGTGAATGACTCCTTACTAAAATGTTGAAATGCTATTCTCAGGTTTCCCAAGCGCCCATATACTGCAGCAGTTATTTGATTGATGTGCGCCTCAGGAGACACGCTCGGTATAATACTTACTCCAAGATCCTTTTCTTTAAGTGAAGTTTGCTGTCTTTAATCCCCTAACCTGTGCTCCGTCTGCTGTCTTCTTTGTCCTTTCCCAGTCTTCATGATTTTGCACTTGTTGGGGTTAAACTCCAGGAGCTATTTGTAGGACCAAACTTGCAGCCTATCCAAATCTTCTTGTAATCTTACCTGATCCTCGCCCGCTTGTATTCTCCTCATCAGTTTCACATCATCAGCGAACAGTGACACTTCTGAGTCTATTCCTTCCATTATGTCATAAGCATATACAAGAAACAGCACCGGACCTAGGACTAACCCTTGTGGAACCCCACTCTACACATGCGCTCATTCTAATACTTCCTCTAGTTTTTGAACCAGTCTCTTGTGTGGTACTGTATCAAGAGCGTTCTTGCAGTCCAAAAAGAAGCAATCTACCCATCCCTCTCTCTCCTGTCTTACCTGTTACCTTATTGCAGAACTCAAGTAGATTTGTGACACAGGATTTCCCATCTCTGAAGCCGTGCTAATTGTCATGATGAGCCCAATCTTTTCAATGTGTTCCACCACTCTTCTGATAAACTTCTCCATGACTTTGCATATTATACATGTCAGTGACACTGGTCTATAGTTTAACGCTGCCTGCCTATCTCCTTTCTTAAAGATTGGGTCTACATTACTGTTTTCCACACCTGTTTCGATAGATGTGTTGAAGATTGTTGTTAGTGGTACACATAGCTCATCTGCTCCCTCTCTCAGGACCCATGAAGAGATGTATCGTCCCACCATCTTTAATGTATCTAGTTCACTTAGCCGCCTCTTCACCTCCTCTGTTGTGTGTAGTTTGTCCAGCACTTGTTGGTGTACCCTACCATTCCAGTCTACTATAGTCCAGTCTGTCCCCACAAAAAACACATCCTTAAATCTCGTGTTTATCTCTTCACATACTTCTTTGTCATTTCTTGTGATCTCCCTCCTTCCTTCCTCAGCCTGATTACCTGGTCCTTGACTGTTGTTTTTCTTCTGATTAGCTGTACAATAGCTTTGGGTCAGATCTGGCCTTCGATGCTATTTCAGTCTTGTATTGCCGCTGGGCCTCTTTCCTTTATTTTTTTTTATTTTTATTAACACATCGGCCGATTCCCACCAAGGCAGGGTGGCCCGAAAAAGAAAAACTTTCATCATCATTCACTCCATCACTGTCTTGCCAGAAGGGTGCTTTACACTACAGTTATAAAACTGCAACATTAACACCCCACCTTCAGAGTGCCGGCACTGTACTTCCCATCTCCAGAACTCAAGTCCGGCCTGCCGGTTTCCTGAATCCTTCATAAATGTTACTTTGCTCACACTCCAACAGCACGTCAAGTATTAAAAACCATATGCCTCCATTCACTCTATCAAATACGCTCACACATGCTTGCTGGAAGTCCAAGCCTCGCACACAAAACTTCCTTTACCCCTCCCTCCAACCTTTCCTAGGCCGACCCTACCCTGCCTTCCCTCCACTACAGATTTATACACTCTCAAAGTCACTCTGTCTCGTTCCATTCTCTCTACATGTCCAAACCATCTCAACAACCCTCCTCAGCTCTCTGGACAATCGTTTTGGTAATCCCACCTCCTCCTAATTTCCAAACTCCGAATTCTCTGCATTATATTCACACCACACATTGACCTCAGACATGACATCTCCACTGCCTCCAGCCTTCTCCTCGTTGCAACATTCATCACCCATGCTTCACACCATATAAGAGCGTTGGTATAACTATACTCTCATACATTCCCTCTTTACTTCCATGGACAAGGTTCTTTGTCTCCACAGACTCCAAGTGCTCCACTCACCCTTTTCCCTCATCAATTCTATGATTCACCTCATCCTTCATAGACCCATCCGCGACATGTCCACTCCCAAATATCTGAATACATTCACCTCCTCCATACTCTCTCCCTCCAATCTGATATCCAATCTTTCGTCACCTATTCTTTTTGTTATCCTCATCACCTTACTCTTTCCTATATTCACTTTCAATTTTTTCTTTACACACCCTACCAAATTCATCCACCAACCTCTGCAGCTTCTCTTCAGAATCTCCCAAAGACAGTGTCATCAGCAAAAGCAACTGTGACAACTCCCACTTTGTATTTGCTTCTTTATCTTTTAGCCCAACACCTCTTGCCAAGACCCTCATTCACTTCTCTTACAACCCCATCTATAAATATATTGAACAACCACGGTGACATCACACATCCTGCCTAAGGCCCACTTTTACTGGGAAATAGTCCTTCCTCCTAACACTCTAACCTGAGCCTCACTATCCTCATAAAAACTCTTCACTGCTTTCAGTAACCTTCCTCCTATTCCATACACCTGCAACATCTGCCCATTGCCCCCTATCTACCCTATCATACGCCTTTTCCAAATCCATAAATGCCAAAAAACATCTTTACCCTTATCCAAATACTGTTCACCTATATGTTTCTCTGTAAACACTTGGTCTACACACCCCTACCTTTCCTAAAGCCCCTTGTTCATCTGCTATCCTGCTTTCTGTTTTACTCTTAATTCTTTCAATAATAACTCTACCATACACTTTACCAGGTACACTCAACAGACTTATTCCCTATAATTTTTGCATCTCTTTGTCCCCTTGCCTTTATACAAAGGAACAATACACGCTCTCTGCCAATCCCTAGGTCCTTACCCTCTTCCATACATTTATTAAATAATAGCACCAACCACTAAAAATTATATCCCCACCTGCTTTTAACATTTCTATCTTTATCCCATCAATCCCAGCCCCTTACCCCCTTTCATTCTACCCACTGCCTCACGAACTTCCCTACACCCACAACTGGCTCTTCCACACTCCTACAAGATGTTATTCCTCCTGCCCTACACACGAAATCACAGCTTCCTGTCTTCATCAAATTTAACAAATCTCAAATATTCTCTCCATCTTCCCGATACCTCTAACTCTCCATTTAATAACCTCCTCTCCTATTTTTAACTGTCAAATCCATTTGTTCTCTGGCTTCCTCAACTTATTAATCTCATTCCAAAACTTTTCTTATTTTCAACAAAATTTGCTGATAACATCTCACCCACTCTCTATCTCTCTTTTACATTGCTTCACCACTCTTTTAACCTCTCTTTTTCTCTCCATATATCTTCCCTCCTTGCATCACTTCTACTTTGTAAAAACCTCTCATATGCTAACTTTTCTCCCTTACTACTCTCTTTTTCATCATTCCACCAATCGCTCCTCTTCCTCCCGCACCCACTCGCCTGTAACCACAAACTTCTGCTGAACACTCTAACACTACATTTTTAAATCTACCCCATACATTTTCGACCCCATTGCCTACACTCTCACTAGCCCATCTATCCTCCAATAGTTGTTTATATCTTACCCTAACTGCCTCTCTTTTTAGTTTATAAACCTTCACCTCTCTTTTACTTACTGATTCTATTTTCCTTGTATCCCATCTACCTTTACTCCCACTGTAGCTATAACTAAAAAGTGATCTGATATATCTGTAGCCCTCTATAAACATGTACATCCTGAAGTCTACTCAACAGTCTTTTATCTACCAATACATAGTCCAACAAACTACTGTCATTACGCCCTACATCATATCTTGTATACTTATTTATCCTCTTTTTCTTAAAATATGTATTACCTATAACTAAACCCTTTCTATACAAAGTTCAATCAAAGGGCTCCATTATCATTTACACCTGGCACCCCAAACTTCCCACTACACCCTCTCTGCATGTTTCTCCCACTTTAGCATTTAGGTCCCCTACCACAATTACTCTCTCATTTGGTTCAAAAGTTCCTATACATTCGCTTAACATTTCCCAAAATCTCTCTCTCCTCTACACTCCTCTCTTCTCCAGGTGCATACACGCTTATTATGACCCACTTTTCGCATCCGACCCTTATTTTAATCCACATAATCCTTGAATTTACACATTTATATTCCCTCTTTTCCTTCCATAACTGATCCTTCAACATTATTGCTACCCTTCCTTAGCTCTAACTCTCTCAGATACTCCTGACTTAATCCCATTTATTTCTCCCCACTGAAACTCGCCTACCCCCTTCAGCTTTGTTTCGCTTAGGGCCAGGACATCCAACTTCTTTTCATTCATAACATCGGCAATCATCTCTTTCTTATCATCCGCACTACATCCACGCACATTCAGACAATCCATGTATATTCATTTCTGGTTCTTTGGCTTATCTCCTTATTTTCTATACTTTTTCCATTCTCTAGCGCACTTAGTTTTGGCCTCTTTACATCTCTGGGTGAACCAAGGGTTCATTGTGAACTCCCCATTGATTCTGTTGCCCTTAGGTACGAATCTCTCAAACGCCTAAATGTATTTTGTAGTCACGTATTCCATCATTTCATTCACTGTTTTTCCCACCAGTTCTCTTTCCCACTGTACCTCGTGCAGGAAATTCCTCATACCTGTTAGTCCCCTCTTTTATAGTTTAGCTTCTCATATTCAACCTGTGCTGCTTAACATTCTACTTTAGCTCTACAATGCATTTAAAGCACAGGACCACGTGATCACTAGCTCCGAGGGGCTTTTCATATGTGATGTCTCCAAAGTTTGAACTACACAAGGTGAATATGAAGTCTAGTCTTGCTGGTTCGTTCTCTCCTCTTTCTCTGGTAGTGTCATTAACATGCTGATGCATGAGGTTTTCCAGTTCCACCTCCATTATGGTGGCCCTCCACAGTCACTCTCCTTGTGATTGGAATCACCCACAACTACTAACTTTGCCCTGCCCATGTTGGCCTTTCTGGCAACCTCAGCTTTCATCATACTCTTGTCTTGGCCTTTTGCTATTCCAACTCCTCAACACTCGACTGTTTTTTTTTTTTGTGAGCAGTGTAACTCCTCAACCTCTTCCGTCCCCTCTATCTTTCCTCAGGTGTATGTGTGTGTGTTTGTTTATGTGGGTGTGTGTGTCTGCTCAATAGTAAACCCAGATATTTTGTCCAGTAGCGTAATTCCCATCTACTAGAAAGGCTTAAGAACAAACCTGGGCTGGGTAATCTCCTACCCACTGGTCTCTAGGGCGGTCTTCATACGCAGCCACAGCATCCGTCATCCTTGCTCTCACCGTCGCCCGCATAACTTCCAAGATGCTCATCAACCATTTCTCCACCTGAAATCGAAAATGATTGATGACTGACCGGCATCATACAGTGTATGGGGTCCAGTACTGGACGCTGAAGAACAATACAGTGTACGGACCAGTGCTCAGTGGGGAAGAAGGTCAGTTCTCACAGGACCAATACTGACTAAAACACAACAATGACAGTACAGAGTGCAGTACTTTTCATGGATAATTGAACATTTAGGATCAGCACTCACAGGCAAACGATAATTAGAATTTGAGTAACTGTGCTCAAAAGTGAAGGAACATATCGTGATGACCAGTACTCAAAGATGAACGTTATGAGGACCAATTTTCCCAGAGAATGATAGTTGATAACCAGTTCACACATGTGAATGTTACTTGAAGTTTGAGGACCAGTTCTCACAAGTTGTATGCTTCATAAATGAGATTAGTTAATTCTTATGTATTTTCATGTCCTGAATCCAAATATCACATTAAAAATTTGTTATTGGTTATAGGTTTAAAGATACGAGACATGTAATATTTGATTATTTTATTATATGTTTTCAACTCTAATCCGTGCCTACTCTTTGCCTTTTTGCTTGATGCTTATAGTGGGCTGAAGAATCATCTTCTTGTGCCCAATTTGCCCTGGTACCATTTTTCCATGGTTGAAATATCTTGGTGAAACCTTTCACCATGTTCGTCACTAACTACCCACAGTTCACTGGAAAAAAGTCTAAATGTGAGTCCAAAAAGTAGATTTTAAGTGACAAGTTACATCCCATGTTCTTGTAAGCCTTGATGAGGTTTTCCACCAATTCTTCATAGTTGCCTTCCCTTCTGTTTCCGAGAAATCTTTTATCTTAGCGTCGCTCAGTGAGGGGAATTTTGATGTTAAATACTTGAATCCCTGACCGGATTTGTCCATAGCTTTTGCAAAGATTTTCATGAGCCTCAGTTTTATGTGTAGTGGTGGTAGCAAAATTTTGTTTGGTTCAATGAGATGTGGATGTTGAACATTGTTCATCCCAGACTCCAATGATTGACGAGGTGGCCAGTCTCTCCTGATGTAGTGGTGGCCAGTCTCTCCTGATGTAGTGGTGGCCAGTCTCTCCTGATGTAGTGGTGGCCAGTCTCTCCTGATGTAGTGGTGGCCAGTCTCTCCTGATGTAGTGGTGGCCAGTCTCTCCTGATGTAGTGGTGGCCAGTCTCTCCTGATGTAGTGGGAACCTCTTGCACGGCTGTCCCATCACATAGAAAGCATCAGTACTTGGTGTACCAGCCCTGCAAGCCCATCACAAGAGCAACAACCTTTAAGTCACCACAGAGCTGCCATTGATGTTCATCATATTTCATGCATTGCAACATATGCTTTATATTCTCATAAGTTTCTTTCATATGTGTTGCATAGCTCACAACAACTGATGGTTTACTGTTGCCGTTATGCAGCAAGACAACTTTCAGACTTGTTTTTGATGAATCTATGAACAGCCACCAGTGACTGGGTTCGTAGTCGATGCCAAGTGCTTCCATCACACCATTAATATTGTTGCAAGACACTAAATCACCTTCCATTACGAAGAAACACACTGCCGCAAACCTGTTGGAACCTGTTGTGACATGTAGGTATATATTGAAAAGTAGAGCTAACAAACAATTTTAACCATAATATTCATTATCAGTGACCTAAAATTAGTTGGAAATTGCTACTCTGGTCTCGGAAGCATTTTGGTTGACCAGTGTTATAATACGAGAACCAGTTCTCACAAGTGAATGATAATTATACGAGAACCAGTTCTCACAAGTGAATGATAATTATAATAAGAGGAGCAGTTCTCACAAGTGAATGATAATAATTGAGGACCAGTTTTCAGAAGTGAATAATAATAATAGTATGAGGAAAAGTTTTCAAACGTGAATGATAATTATAATATGAGGACCATTTCACATAAGTGAATGATGATAACATTATGAGAACCAGTTCTCACAAGAGAATGATAATTATAATATGAGAACCAGTTCTCACAAGTGAATGATAATATGAGTTTCAAGGCTGATTTTTATGAGCTGTACTATTAGCTGGAGGACACCGTAAGTGGTACTTACTGGACCGGTGCAGTTAGTGACGTCCTCAAACTGGACGTATTCGCCGTCCTTGGCCGTCATGCCCACGGCGGCAGTGGCGTCGCTACAGTCGTCCTCGGAAAATTTGAGGCAGGCGATACTATCAAACAACTTAGTGAGGTGCCTGGCAGTGTAGACAACCCGAGTTACTTCTATCTTATTTACACAAGCAAACATACACACACACACACACACGTATGTGTGTGTGTGTGTGTGTGTGTGTATGTTAGCTCTACACACACATGCACATACGCCGAATAGCCCGAACTCCCTTAAAAAATAAACTTTTCTCATTTTTTTAAGAGATTAATACATACATATATATATATATATATATATATATATATATATATATATATATATATATATATATATATATATATAAATATATATATAATATAATATAGGTTATATAGACAGCAACCACCCAGGGAGGTACTACCGTCCTGCCAGGTGACTGTGAAACAGAAACCTGTAACTGTTTTACATGATGGTATGATTGCTGGTGTCTTTTTTCTGTCTCATAAACACGCTGGATAACAGGTATATCTAGCTACTTCTACTTACAAGTAGGTTACACTACACAGGCATGCACATGCATATATATATACATACACACATCTATGTTTTTCTTCTTTCTCTTAATAGCTCTTGTTCTTCTTTATTTACTCTATTGTCCATGGGGAAGTGGAAAAGAATTCTTCCTCCGTAAGCCATGCGTGTCGTATAAGGCGACTAAAATGCTGGGAGCAAAGGCTAGTAACCCCTTCTCCTGTACACATTTACTAAAAAAACGAATGAGAAAAGCTTTATAAAACTGGGTTGTTTGAATGTGCGTGGATGTAGTGTGGATGATAAGAAAGAGATGATTGCTGATGTTATGAATGAAAAGAAGTTGGATGTCCTGGCCCTAAGTGAAACAAAGCTGAAGGGGGTAGGCGAGTTTTAGTGGTGAGAAATAAATGGGATTAAGTCAGGAGTATCTGAGAGAGTTAGAGCTAAGGAAGGGGTAGCAATAATGTTGAAGGACCAGTTATGGAAGGAGAAGAGGGAATATAAATGTGTAAATTCAAGGATTATGTGGATTAAAATAAGGGTCGGATGCGAAAAGTGGGTTATAATAAGCGTGTATGCACCTGGAGAAGAGAGGAGTGTAGAGGAGAGAGAGAGATTTTGGGAGATGTTAAGCGAATGTATAGGAACCTTTGAACCAAGTGAGAGAGTAATTGTAGTAGGGGACCTAAATGCTAAAGTGGGAGAAACATGTAGAGAGGGTGTGGTAGGTAAGTTTGGGGTGCCAGGTGTAAATGAAAATGGGAGCCCTTTGATTGAACTTTTATAGAAAGGGTTTAGTTATAGGTAATACATATTTTAAGAAAAAGAGGATAAATAAGTATACAAAATATGATGTAGGGCGTAATGACAGTAGTTTGTTGGACTATGTATTGGTAGATAAAAGACTGTTGAGTAGACTTCAGGATGTACATGTTTATAGAGGGGCCACAGATATATCAGATCACTTTTTAGTTGTAGCTAAAGTGGGTGTAAAAGGTAGATGGGATACAAGGAAAATAGAAGCAGTAAGTAGAGAGAGGTGAAGGTTTATAAACTAAAAGAGGAGGCAGTTAGGGTAGATATAAACAACTATTGGAGGATAGATGGGCTAGTGAGAGTGTAGGCAATGGGGTCGAAGATGTATGGAGTAGGTTAAAGAATGTAGTGTTAGAGTGTTCAGCAGAAGTTTGTGGTTACAGGAAAGTGGGTGCGGGAGGGAAGAAGAGCGATTGGTGGAATGATGATGTAAAGAGAGTAGTAAGGGAGAAAAGTTAGCATATGAGAGGTTTTTACAAAGTAGAAGTGATGCAAGGAGGGAAGAGTATATGAAGAAAAAAGAGAGGTTAAGAGAGTTGTCAAGCAATGTAAAAAGAGAGCAGATGAGAGATGGGTGAGATGTTATCAGCAAATTTTGTTGAA
>WNWK01028312.1:0-25503 GCA_009830355.1 Cherax destructor | reverse complement strand
GGTTTTCATAAATAAAAAAATTTCATTTCTCCAACATTTTGTCACTGCATCCTCCTGTCTCACCAACAGACCTGAACCATAACGGATATATTTCTTTTTTATTTCTATTTAATTTTATTAAAATCCAGAAAAACCAATTTTATTATATATCCTTCGGTTTATTATTATTTATTAATTTTTCCATAAATATTTTGTTCAGGGGAAGCCGTTCCCCTGACACTGTACTGTACAACTTTACTGTACTACTAAACTCTACTACTGTACTGTACTACTAAACTGTACTACTGTACTTTTCTACTAAACTGTACTACTGTACTTTTCTACTATACTCTACTACTGTACTACTATACTCAACAACTGTAGTTCAACTATACTGTACTATACTACTATACTGTACTGCTATACTACTGTACTGTACAATTATACTGTATTGTACTATACTAAACTACTGTACTGTACTATTATAATGTACTACTGTACTGTACTACTTTACTGAACTACTGTACTGTACTATTATACTGCACTACTAAACTGTACTACTATACTGAACTACTGTACGGAACTACTATACTGTTCTACTGTACTACTATACTGTACTACTATTCAGTACTACCGTACTGTACTATTATACTGTACAACTATTTTCTACTACTATACTGTTTTACTATGCTGTACTACTATTCTGTACTACTGTACTGTACTAATATACTGTAGTACTATACTGTATTACTATATTATAGTACTATGTTGTACTATTATACTGTTCTACTGTACTGTACTACTGAACTGTACTACTATTCTGTGCTACTATACTGCATGTCTGTACTGTACTGTATGTTTGTACTGTACTACTATACTGTTCTTCTATACTTTACTACTGCACTGTACTACTGTACTGTACTACTATACTGTATTTGTGTACTGTACTTCTGTATTGTACTTCTGTATTGTACTACTGTAGTGTACTAATGTACTATACTACTCTTCTGTTCTAATGTACTACTATACTGTACTACTACTATACTGTACTACTATACTGTACTATTGTACTACTGTACTCTACTACTGTACTTTACTACTATACTGTACTACTATACAGTACTACTATACTGTACTACTATACTGTACTACTGCAATGTACTACTATACTGTACTAGTATACTGTACTACTGTTCTGTACTACTATACTGTACTACTATACCTTACTACTGTACTTTACTACTATACTGTACTACTATACTATAGTTCTATACTGTACTACTATACTGTTCTACTGTACTGTACTATTGAACTCTACTACTATACTGTACTACTATACTGTATGTCTGTACTGTGCTGTATGTCTGTACTGTACTACTCTACTGTTCTACTATACTTTACTACTGCACTATACAACTGTACTGTACTACTATACTGTACTACTTTACTGTACTTCTGTACTGTACTATTATACTGTACTTCTGTACTGTACTATTATACTGTACTACTGTACTACTATATTGTAATACTGTACTGTACTACAATACTGTACTACTGTACTGTACTACTTTACTGAACTACTGTACTGTACTACTATACTGTACTACTAATCTGTACTACTATACTGAACTACTGTATGGAACTACTATACTGTTCTTCTATACTGTACTACTATACTGTACTACTATTCTGTACTATCATACTGTACTACTATACTGTACAGGTTTTTTGACATCAACGACGTTAATTGTTGAGGTTTGTGTACATGAAGAGAATCGTCAGAATGTAGGTCATCCTGACATCAAAGTACATGTAGAGGATCGTGAGGATTAAAGTACTCCCGACATCGACGTATATATTTAAGTTTTTTCGACATGAAGGTACAGATATAGGATCCTTGGAATCAAGGTCCTGCTGACATGTTTGTCATGTCTAGGTTTTTCAACATCCAGGTACATGTAGAGGATTCTCATAATGAAGGTAATTCAAACATCAGTGTACCAAGTTACTTGTACATAATCCTTATAATTCATGTAGATGATAATCGGGATCGAGGTATGAGGACGTCAAGGTACATGTCGATGTTTTTGGACATCATGGTACACGTAGAGGATTATCAATCAATGTATGTATTATTGACAAAGGTCATGTATAGTTTTATCAAAATTAAGGTAGTTGTAGAGGATCATGAAGACCAAGGTACTCCAAACATCAAGGTTTCTCGACATCAAGGTACATGTAGCAGATCCTCAGTCAAAATACTATTAACATCAAGTTATTTGTATTTATGGATTTTTCTCTACATCAAGGTATAGTATCCTTTGAATCAAGTGTCTACTGACATGAAGGTCATCTCGAAATTTTTCGATATCAAGATACATGTAGAGCATCCTTGGAATGAAGGTACATTTCCTTTTATAAATCATTTAAAATAGTTAAGGCATCACATATCATTGTTAATCAAGGAAGAAGAAATCCATTTTTTTTTTTTTTTTGATGAAGAGAAATACAAATTTTCTTGATTAAAAAAGTACTCAGGCAGCCAGGAAAAGCATGAAAAAGTTGTGAATGGCACATAAGCAATATCATATTTGACAGGCCATTGATAAATGAATTAATATCCTCTCTTATTTATAATAGAGTACTATATTATTAATTTAGCCTAAAGGAAATATAAATGTTGATTATGACATTGAAAGATTTCCAAAAATTCCAGTATTGTCTTGAAACCAAGTGTACTCAAGCAGCTAGGAAAAGCATTGACGCATGCGCCGTCACTGGTGTCTGGGTAAGAGAGTCAGTTAAGGTACCAATTATGTTATTTTGGAAAATCACTGATTAACTCGTCATTTTTGGAGTAAAGCAAGAGAAACAGATGTAATGCAATGTGGCATTATGTTCTTTTGATGATAGAAACAATACAAGAATAATATTAATGTAGGTACAATTACAAAGAGTGTATAAATAATAAACAAGCCAGTCACCAATGGGTAGATCACCAGTCACAGAGAATATTTCAATTTGTGTAATTTCAATAATTCTCGCTCATTATAATCATAATTTAACCATTAAACACATCAAATAAAATAAGTACAATATGGGTAAATTATATTTGGATGAGAACATAGAAACAAACCATACCACGGGTGGGGTTCGAACCCTCAGTCAGCATTTAATGAAAGTGTAGTCAGATTTTCCAATGTCTTTGAATAAGAGAGAAAAAAATAAAATTTTCACAGTGTTTAGTCTTTTTTTTTCCTTTCAATATTCCTGGTTCCTTGCCTGTGTCTCGTTCTGAGTGATGAGAATGACAAGACTTAACATGGAAATTACTGTGTGTTTTTCATCATGAAGCAATGGTGTTTTCCTTTAAAGTATTAAGGCCTGCCTGTGTTTTATAATTAGTATAATAACAGTAATTCATTTTAACAACAAATTGAACTTTGTGTTGTAGTGGCTAAGGTATCACAAATAACTGTTGGTCAAGGACAAATATTTGTTTTCAGTAGAAGATAAATTGTTTTTATTAAAAATGTACTCAAGGAGGCAGTGTTTTGATCTGCGCATGCGCAGTAGCAGGTAGCTGGTGGGTGATGGATTATGGGGAAGCATGGAATTTAAACAACTCTGCTGATGCTTCCTGACTCTGTTTGTACTTAGTATAAATATTATTTCCTTTGATAAATAAATATTTGTAATAGTAGAAGGTAACGCTTTTCTCAGTCAAGGTTCTCGTTACATAAATGTCCCCAATGACCCGTGGACTGGCTGGCAAAGCTGTCGCTTTATACACGGAGGGCCCAGGTTCGATTCCCGGCGGGGTAGAAACATTTCGACGTTTCCTTACACCTGTTGTCTGTTTACCTAGTTAGTAGTTAGTTGACTGGTGTGAGTCGCATCCTGGGGGACAGTGGCTAACCCTCCGGGTAAGAAATCTTATCTTAAGGTTGCAAGTAACACTTAACATCAAAGTCCAATGTAGAGGTTTCTCTACATTAAGGACCCTGTAGAGGATCATAAGCATCAAGGTTATGTAGAGGGTACTAAGAAATAAGATATGTAGAGGTTTCTCGACATCAAGGTAATTTGTAAAGTATCTCCATAAGCAAGGCATTCCTGTCATAAAATTCAACGTCCATTGTTTAGGTTTCTAGACATCAAGGTACATGTAGATGATCCTCAGATTCAAGGTACTCATAACATTAATGTCCTTGTAGAGGATCATGAGGACCAAGGTACTGCTGACATGAACATACATCTCTAGGTTTTTCCACAGCAAGATACATGTAGAGCATCCTCAGAATCAAGTTACTCCTGACATCAAGATACATTTAGAGGATCCTGATGATCAATATATTCCTGACATCAGTTTATAAATATATATATATATATATATATATATATATATATATATATATATATATATATATATATATATATATATGTGGATAGGTCAAACTGGTCAATTAGAGAATATCTAAAATTAAGTCTCTCTAAAATTTTCCTTAGAGTTTAAAGATATTCTTTTCATATATGTAATGTAACATTATACATTTTGTACCAAAAATGAAACTTCTAACCTTATTACAACAAGCGCAATTTAATTTAGATAACCCAACTAAATATTTTTAGAACTTAACATTAATTTAATAATAAACAAACACATATAAAATAATTATTTTTCGGTTATTTCAGAATGATTTTGCAAATTAATGCATCCAGAATTTTCACTTGATCTTATAGCAAGGTGAGCGTTGCTATTTAAGCCAAAATCGCAAGTTTTACCTAATCGGCACGACATATATATATATATATATATATATATATATGAGGGTCCACCTCTGGTGTCAATTGTGGGATATATATATATATATATATATATATATATATATATATATATATATATATATATATATATATATATATATGATGGGGTCCACCTCTGGTGTCAATTGTGGGATATATATATATATATATATATTGATTTTTATCGACATTAAGGCACACATGTACCTAGGAATGAAGGTCCTATTGACATCAAGGCCATGTAGAGGTTTGTGAACATCAAGGTACATGTATAGGATTCTCAAAATGAAGGTACTCCTGACATCAATGTACATAGGTACATGTAGATAATCCTCATAATGACAGTATTCCTGACATTAAGGAACCTGTAAAATATGAATATAATCAAGGTACTCCTGACAACAAGGAACATATAAAAGATCGTAATTATGAAAAGTACTCATTACATCAAGGTTCATTTCGAGGTATATGTGGAGGTTTCTCGACATCATCAAGTTACATGTTCCTCAGAACCTTTTTACATGAAAGTCATATATTAGTTTTTCAAAATCAAGGTACATTAAAGAACATGTTGAGACTCCTCAGAATCAAGATGCTGTAAGCATCAAGGTTAATTTAGAGGATCAAGGTACTCCTGACATGCAAGTATATATTGAGTTTTTTCGACATGAATCAAGTTCCTACTGACATGTAGGTCATGTTGAGGTTTTTAAAAATCAAGGTACATGTAGAGGATTCTCACAATTAAGGTAGTTCAGACATGAAGCTACATAGGTACATGTATATAATCCTCCTAATTCATGTAGATGATTAACCTGAGTAGTTTACAGAGGATTATATACTTAACCTGAATAGTTTACAGAGGATTATATACTTAACCTGAGTAGTTTACAAAGGATTATATACTTAACCTGAGTAGTTTACAGAGGATTATATACTTAACCTGAGTAGTTTACAGAGGATTATATACTTAACCTGAGTAGTTTACAGAGGATTATATACTTAACCTGAGTAGTTTACAGAGGATTATATACTTAACATGAGTAATTTACAGAGGATTATATACTTAACCTGAGTAGTTTACAGAGGATTATATACTTAACATGAGTAATTTACAGAAGATCACTCACCTTTTATTACTTCATAAGGATTTTTCACTGGATCTTTCAGTATTTCGTCAGGTGCTTAAAGAGGATGATGTTTCATTATTTATTTGTTGCAGAGTTTACAGAGCATGTTTTGAAAATTGCTAATTTGTACACACAATGGAGTATAGAGAAGATATTTGACCACTTCATGAGGATGATAGAGAGGATATTTGACCACCACTTCATGAGGAGCATAGAGAGGGGATCTTTGACCACCACTTTATGAGGAGCATAGAGAGGGGATCTTTGACCACCACTTTATGAGGAGCATAGAGAGGGATCTTTGACCACCACTTTATGAGGAGCATAGAGAGGGGATCTTTGACCACCACTTCATGAGGAGCATAGAGAGTCTTCATGTGATCATAGCTAATCCTAATTTATTTTAGTTTTTCCTAGGTTATTTTACCTTATCCTACAGTATCTTATTATATTACACACATTAATGTAGTCTGTGTTATAGTATCGCAGACTATCTTATGGTATCCCATGCTTATGATAGACTATCTTATAGTATTCTATAGTATCTAACACTATGTAATATCTTATAGTATTCCAGAATATCATAGCATCACCATGACTACTAACACCAGAAACCAGGAATGGCCGAAGAATCGACAAGATGGGGAAGGATGGAAATACTGGAAAAGGATGGGATGGTGGAGGAGAGAAGGGTAGGAGAGATCAGTGGCCCAACCACTGTGGTACTGATGTACTGCAGGTGTTGACTGAGAGGGATGAGTGACACGTTCCGTTTATGAGTGAGGTGAACTGCTCTTGTGTGGTGTGTGAAGGTCGCGGATAATGGTGTTGAGTGTTGTGGAAGTACAGATGAACTTGACAGTTCCTTCTTGATATGTTTGGTAAGTTCAGTGGGCATCATTGCGGTGCCAAATTGTTGAGTGGTCCAGAACCTGATGCCATGAAATTGGTTTGTGGCAGTAGCAGTTGAATGCTTCTTCTCATTGTGGTGGGAGGTGGCTGCATCTCGATGGGCAGGGAGGCAGCTGATTGGTTCTTGACGGTGGGTGTGAGGTGGCGGTTGACTCTCTCATTGGTGGAGGCTGTAGTAGAGCAAGTGTCGTCTCTTCAATCAACAATTCTTGCAAGTGATCTAGTGCAGCAAAGCTGATGACTTTTGGAATTATCTTTAAAATCTCAGTTGAAGGAGGACTTGCTGGGAAGTTGAATGCTGGCATATTGTTGAAGGCAAGAAGTTCGTTTATAGATGTGTTGAAGGATTCTGGTTGAGCTGCATTTTCGTGGAGATGTCATCAGGCAGAGGAGAGGTTGGTGGTGGAGCCTGTCTTCCTTTAAGTTCTTGGAAAGGATCTCCTTACGAACAGGACATTTGGAGCTGTAGTTGAGGAGCAGGAACGAAAGTCGTGACCTTCAGACTCACAGGTGGAACATATCTTCTTGTTCTTCACATGACATGCATGTATACCACTAATTAGTTTATCATAACAACAGTACAGCAGGTGCTAGGAATTATCAAAGTACAAGGCGAAATGACATCTTTAAGGTATTTTGAGGTTTTTATTTAAGAATATACTAAGCTTTTCAGAACATTTTAAATAGTCCTTTACTTTTATTCTTATATAAGCACCACAAGTTACATTGGTCTGTACCGTCTTAATATAACATACATAAATAGGATACATATGACACTTCCTCAGAATTAAAACACTTCACAATGTCAATTACGAGTTATAGTTTATCACTAGACTTAAGAAGAGAATCACTGCACTGGAGGTCACTCGGTATCACAGTGAACCATAGTTCCTAAGCCTATTTTGTAGATAGGACTTGAGGAAATAAGAGAGCCTTTGAGGGTATGCTCAACATTCCAGAGGTGAGAGCGAACTGAGTTTCGGAAAGCCTCAGAGGGTAAGCTCACCACACCAAGGGTGAGAGAACTGAAGTCTCTCTCGTAGAGCCTCTGAGGGTATGCTCAAGGGTGAGAGAACTGAAAAGCCTCTGAGGTATGCTCACCATACCAAGGGTGAGAGAATGAGTTTTGCAGAGCCTATGGGTATGCTCACCACACCAAGGGTGAGAGGATGAGTCCTCTGGGTATGCTCACCACACCAAGGGTGAGAGTATGAGTTTTGGAGAGCCTCTGGGTATGCTCATCATACCAAGGGTGAGAGGATGAGTTTTGTAAAGTTTTGAGAGCCTCTGGGTATGCTCATCATACCAAGGGTGAGAGGATGAGTTTTGAGAGCCTCTGGGTATGGTCACCACACCAAGGGTGAGATGATGAGTTTTTGGGAGGCCTCTGGGTATGCTCAGCCACACCAAGGGTGAGAGATAACTGAGTGTCTTCTAGGGTATGGTCACCATACCAGGGGTGAGAGAGAACTGAGTGTCTTCTAGGGTATGCTCACCGTACAAGGGGTGAGTATAGGAGGGAGGGGAGAACAAACGAGTTGCTCATTACTTCACACCTTCACTCTTTAAGTCACCTACCTAAACACATACATAACTAATATTGAGTCATATAATATTAAGAGAAAAACCTGAGAAAAAACTCATTTTAATATTAAACTATGACAGGGTGTAACAAGTGACTATAAGAGAAACAAGTCCAGCAGGGTGAAATGTGTTTGAATCGTTCAGGTTCAAGTTGACTAGGGTTGATGTAGTAGTAGGAGAGAGCCAGACCATCTGAGAGAGTTTTGGTAGCCATGTTTCACGTCTAGAAACGTGATTTTGAGCATTGATGAAACATTGGGGATCTTGATTACACCTTCTAATTCAGCCCAATCGTTGAGATCTTCAACTGAATGCTTGATTTCGTCTGTAGATATGGAATTGATGAGTTTATCACGTTTTGCTCGCATAAATGCTTCCTCATTGTTGATGAATGTGACAAGTTAGGCTTCGTGAAGATTTTTAATTTCTGAGAATTTCAATTGCAAACTGGTTTTAAGGGCAGTTGCAAGGGCAAGCTTGGAAGCATCAGTGGTTGAAGATTCCTCCTTGATCTTCACTCGGTGAGCCATCGTGGATCAGGTAAAGGTTTCCCTCCCCCAACAGGGATCGTAGGGAGAGTCAGAGCGTGCCTGGGCAAGAGTCAGAAGCAGAATCTCACCAGCACTATCACGAACAACAAAGACTTTTGGCTATGTTTTTTAATATTTATTTATCTTGATGATTCTTTAATTCTTAAATAAAGAATAATAGTGTAAAGGTAATGTTTCTCTCATTGAAGGTCCAGTTGATGTATGGACATAATGTGAATCATAATCAATGTAGTCATGAAATCAACATGTATGTGTAGTTTCCTTTTCGTTTGAATCATGATCCTAAAGGTCACATTTGGTGGAATCAAGGAAGTTCAGACATCAAGGTCCATCTGTTTGACTTTTTTGGGGTTATCCTAGGTTCTAACTACATATACCTGGAGTCTACCTGGAGAGAATTCCAGGGGTCAACGCCCCCGCGGCCCGGTCCGCGACCAGGCCTCCTGTTGGACCAGAGCCTGATCAACCAGGCTGTTACTGCTGGCCGCACGCAGTCCAACGTACGAACCACAGCCTGGCTGGTCAGGTACCGACTTTAGGTGCCTGTCCAGTGCCTGCTTGAAGACAGCCAGGGGTTTGTTGGTAATCCCCCTGATGTATGCTGGGAGGCAGTTGAACAATCTTGGGCCCCTGACACTTATTGTGTTGTCCCTCAACGTGCTAGTGGCACCCCTGCTCTTCATTGGGGGGATGTTACATCGCCTGCCGAGTCTTTTGCTTTCGTAGGGAGTGATTTTTTGTGCAAGTTTGGTACTAAGCCCTCGAGAATTTTCCATGTGTATATAATAATGTATCTCTCCGGCCTGCGTTCTAGAGAGTACAGGTTTAGGAACTTCAAGCGTTCCCAGTAATTGAGGTGGTTTATCGCACTTATGCGTGCGGTGAAGGTTCTCTGCACATTTTCAAGGTCAGCAATTTCACCCGCCTTGAAAGGTGCAGTTAGTGTGCAGCAATATTCCAGCCTAGATAGAACAAGCGATCTGTAAAGTGTCAACATGGGCTTGGCATCCCTGGTTTTAAAGGTTCTCATTATCCATCCTGTCATTTTTCGAGAAGATGCAATTGCTACTTTGTTATGGTCCTTGAAGGTGAGATCCTCTGAAATGATCACATTAGTTTTTCGCTCTATTGTGTGGTTGGAATTTGTTTTGTACTCCGATGAGATTTTAATTTCTTCACGTTTTCCGTATCTGAGTAATTGAAATTTCTCATCATTGAACTTCATATTGATTTCTGCAGCCCATTTAAAGATTTGGTTTATGTCTGTTTGGAGTCTAGCCGTGTCTTCAACGGTGGACACTGTCATACAGATTCGGGTGTCATCTGCAAAGGAAAACACAGCACTGTGGCTTATATCCCTGTCAATATCTGATATGAGGATGAGGAATAGGATGGGAGCAAGTACTGTGCCTTGTGGAACAGAGCTTTTCACAGTAGCTACCTCAGACTTTACTCTGTTGACTACTATGCTGCTACTATATGCTGCTGTATATGATAATGTAACTGTATTTGTGTATACCTGAATAAAGTTACTTATCATTTATGTTACAGGAGTTTGAGAAACATTTGAATACCAATTGCGCATGCGCTGGGGACGCCATCACCAGTCACATAAAATATTTAAATTTGTGTAATTTCAATAATTTTCTATCATTATATTCATAATTTAACCATTAAATACATCAAATAAAATAAATACAATATTGGAAAATTATATTTTGATGAGAACCTAGAAACAAACAATACCACGGGTGGGGTTCGAACCCCCAGTCAGCATTTAATGAAAGTGTAGTCAGATTGTTCCAATAGGAGAGAAAACATTAAAATTTTCACAGTGTTTCGTCTTTTTTTTTTCTCCTTTCAATATTCCTGGTTCCCTGTCTGTGTCTCGTGCTGAGTAATGAACAGCAGCATTCCTCTGTACTTTGCTACATGCTGTACACAGCTGCACCTGCACTCTCTAGTGCCTTGAGATCCCCTAGTAGGAGAGGCTTTCTTCAGTTCAGTTCAGACTCTCAGGTAAGGACCCACTAGGGGCGAGGGGGAAGTGGGGACAGAAGAAGAATAGCCGGTGAGAGGAAGAACCGAAGTAGAAGAGAAAGAGTCAGGACTAAACCCAACAGTCTAACTACTATAGGCTTTCTACCTCTTATGAGGTTTTTTTCCTCTGACATTCCTGCTAAACTGCTTGTTGGACCTGTTGAGTGGAACAAAGACATCAACACCAGGAACAGTGCGTCGTGGGTGGTCTGCCCAAGGGAAGAACGCCGGCCTCTGCACTCCTGCTGCTGTATTCTGATAACCATCATTGCCTAAGGAGTCGCCTTGCTGCCTTTCAAAGCATCATTTCGACACCTCTGCTTTCTAGCACGTGTACCTATGGTATACAGTTGCCCTCGCTCCCAGTTCAGTGTGAGCATCTCTGATGAATATTTGGACAGCTTTTTTTTAAACCAATATCTTTTTTTCAGACAAACTAGCTATCTTTTTGCGTCGTAATTTTCCAATAGGCCAGTTGATCCCCCTTCATTGAGGTGGTTAAAGATACCCACACAGTGGATTGGCTAGACTATACCAATTGGATAACACCAACGCCTTTCTCTACTCTCCTAAACCTTCTTCATTCTTCTGGGCCGGTTGTACCTGCACCTTTGGTGGTGTATTCGTCTGACCGGTGCCTGTGGCTGGATTCCAGGTGATTTACGCACAGGACGCCCACTCTGGGCAGGTACATACACATGCACAAACCCCATGATAGCCAACCGACTGATAGCAGGCCTTCAGCCCATGCATAACTGCCAAGATGAATTCACTGCAAGGTACCTCGACTGCCCAACCTCCTACCATAACCCCTTCTCCCCCCAACCCTGCCAACCCCCACTCAAAACCCACCTCCTTCTCCCTCTTGCTTAAGTACTCAAAAGGAGATTTAGATGCGACCACTGCCATGAATCGCCTGTTTCAAATAACCCAAGCACCCCAAACTAACGTAATTAAAACAAACACTGGCTTCAAACTCATCCTTAATCAACAATCTTATAGCATATACACTGATATTCAGACAAGGCCCAGACTCTTAGAGGCTGGATTCTCCATCATATGGAGCCCAGAACACCGGGCCAAGAGTACAGTAATAGTTAAATATGTGAACATATCACTATTGACTGCTTATGACAATAACAAGGACGATCTCATACAAGACATTAGTGACAAAAACAATGTAATAATTGATGACATATTCAGACCTCCTAACTCTAATATTCTCAAAATACGTTGTTACTCTCCACATGAAGCTGGAAAGCTGCTCAGCAGGGGAATTCTAGCCAAGACAATCAGTATACCTGCTGACTCTCTATACACCATCAACTACCATCACATTGTACAATGCTTAAAATGCTACAATTTTGGACACAGCAAACCCACTTGCACTGCACCACAGATATGCTCCAGGTGCTCCACCTCTGGCCACTACTGGACTACTTGCACTCAACCCATAAAATGTTCCAACTGTCATTGCCCACATACTGCAATATCAAATGCTTGTCCAAAAAGGAAAGACTATCTCAATACATTAAAAGGTGACGAACCCCACTCCTTACCCAACCAAAACCACACAGCTGACCACCTCCCCCTCTCAACCCCCCTTTCCCCCAATGCTTGGACCACACCACTTAACTGGGCTCCCCTTCCAACGCTCAACCCCTCATCCAACCCCATTCCCACCTCTAATCCCCTCCCTCCCTCCAACCCAACCCCCTCCCTCAACCCCACGCCCCCTCCCAACCCCCCAATGCCAAACACCAATACGCAGGTATCGTCAAACACACTTGATTTCATATCAAACTGCAAGTTAGCAACAGCTGTACACTCAGCTGTAGCTCTGTCACAACTTCACCACTGGGACTTCTCACACACTCTAAATGTCATACTATCAGCCAACAACCTTCCCCACTTCAGATCCCCCCACTATCCAGTTTCAAGCAATCACTAACTTACCCCAACCCCCTCCATCCTCCAGGCCCATCAAACCCCACACTTACCCCACAGAAGAACACCACAATCCCACCCTCACCCACAGCCACCTCCACCTCACAGCCTGCCCAAGCCTCCAACACCTCTGCACCCAAAATCACCCCAACCCCACTTCGCCCCCACACTGTTGCCAATACCCCCTCTACCTCCAAGACCCCCGCCCCACAACATTCCGACACACCCAGACCCACAAACACCCACAGAAGGAAACCACTACACCCAAAATCATTCCCTACAATGGAAAGAGAGCTCAGGGAACTGGAACAAAGATCTGCATTTCGCTCCCCACCCAAGAAACGACCCAGAGACCACATTATCAAATACCAGTCAGATGGGAGGACCATTATGGGCCTCCGATCTAGTTCCCTTACAAACATTAATACTAATGTGCCCACCCTAACACCCACAACTAAGTCCAACAATACTACATGCTCTACTTCCCTCACAAACATTAACAATGCTGCAACTGAGCCATCACATCCACTTAACTACAAAAATGCTGATATTGACCCTCCTCAGGCACATTCAAAGTAATTCAACTCAATGTTCGTTGTTACTTCCCCATAAGACACATGATAGCTGAACTCATTGAAAATGAAAGACCAGATGTCTTACTGGTAAATGGCATCAGCCTTCTGGCAACACAAACCATTAGACACTATGGTTACACCACACAGCATTCTCCTCCTGCCCCATTTGACGGGGTTGCGATACTTGTCAACTCCTCCTTAAAACATGACTTCCTTCCACTGACATTCACCCACCAACACTGCCTAGCCATTAAATTACATACACACATTGGTCCACTTATCTTCTTTACCACATATGCAAGACCCCACACAGCTCTTAACATACATGATCTTACCATAGTCTTCAACCACACAAACACTCCAACCTACCTCTTAGCAGATATGAATGCAAGACACACTACATTTAACCATAACACCAATAACCCTAGGTACAACTACAGACTTCATAAATCAAAACATTTGCTTCACCTGGGCCCACAATTCAATACCTTCTATGGACCTCCAGGACAGGGCAGACCAGACATCATCATCAATGTACTGTACTGTAGTACTATACTGTACTACTGAAATCTACTGCTATACTGTTCTACTGAACTGTACTTCTGTAATGTACCACTTACTCTACTATAGTGTACTTGACTGTACTCTTACGTCTACTCACTACTATACTGTACTACTATCTGTACTACTACTACTACTGTACTACTATACTCTACTACTGTACTACTATACTCTACTACTGTACTACTATACTCTATACTGTACTTAGTCTACTACTGTCTGTACTCTATGAGTATGTGCACTACTGTGCTGTACAACTATATTGTACTACTGTAGAGTACTACTATACTGTACTAATATATCTGTAAATACTGTAATGTATTGTATACTGAACTACTGCACTGTACTACTGTACTGTACTACTGCACTATACTACTATTCTGTACTACAATACTGTAATGTACTACTGTGGTATTCAACAATACTGTACTGTACTACTATACTGTACTTCTGTACTCTTCTACTATACTGTACTTCTATATTGTACTACTCTACTGTACTACTATACTGTACTGCAGCACTGTAAAACTGTATTGTAGTACTGATCTGTACTGGTGTACTGTACTACTATACTATTCTACAATACTATACTACTGTACTGTATTACTATATTGTATTACTGTACTGTACTACTATATTGTACTGTGCAGTACTGTTCTATTATACTGTACTACTGAACTGTACTACTATACTGTACTACTGACCTGTTCTACTATACTTTACTACTGCACTGTACTACTAAACTGTATTATTGTTCTGTAGAACTATACTGTACTACTATAATGTACTATACTACTATACTTACTACTACTGTACTACTATAGTGTACTACTATAATGTACTACTATATTGTACTGTACTACTGTACTTTACTAATTTACTGTACTAGTGTACTGTACTACTATATTGTAGTATAGTGTACTACTGTACTGTACTTCTCTACTGTACTAATATTCTGTTCTACTTATCTGTAGTACTGTACTGTACTACGGAACTGTTCTACTATACAAAAGTACTATACTGTTCTACTGTACTACTATACTGTACTACTGTTTTGTACTACTATACTATGCTACTGTACTAGTGTAGTATACTGTATTATTATACTGTACTTCTGTACTGTACTACTATTCTGTACTATTGTACTGTACTAGTATGCTGTACTACTGCACTATACTACTATTATGTACTACTGTACTGTAGTACTACACTGTATTTATATACTGTACTAATGTACTGTACTACAATGCTGTACTACTATACTGTACTACTATAGTGTACTACTATACTGCATTGCTGTACTGTACTTCTATATAGTGCTGTTTTACTGTACTACTATTGTGTACTACTGTACAGTTCTACTATACTGTACTAATATTCTGTACTACTATTCTGTACTACTATAGTGTACTATTATTCTGTACTATTATACAGTACTACTATACTGTTCAAGTGTAATATACTACTGTACTGTAGTATTATTCTGTACTACTATACTTTAATACAGTATTACTATACAGTACAGTACTACAATACTGTACTGATATACTGTAGTTCTGTACTGTACTACTATAGTGTACTACAGTACTTTAATACTTTACTGTACTAGTTTACTGTACTCAACACTTTAGTACTGTACTAGTGTACTTTAGTACTATATTGTACTACTGTACAGTAGAAGAATTCTATTTGAGTTTAAAAAGATGAAGAGAAATATAAATTTTCTTGATTCAAAAAGTACTCAGCCAGCCAGGACAAGCATGAAAACATTGAGAATGGCGCATGCGCACTAGCAATAGCACCACCAGACATCGATATGTAAATCGTACACAAATAATAGTTTTTTTTATGAATGTTTAATATTGTGAAGATGATATATTAATAAATTATAAGAAATTAAATATAAATGTTGATTTTAGCGTTATAAAGATTTTCGCCAATTTCAAGAATTGTCTTGAAACCAAAGTGTACTCAAGGAGCCAGGACAAACCTTCACTGGTAAGAGGCACAAGAAACGTATATTGTTCTCTGAATAAATGAGTGCTATTTTTTATATATTGTTATTATTTAAGTTTTTTTTATACAAGTCGGTATAAATATTAGTTTATAGAAGGGGTGGGGGGGAGTATAGCACTGGAAGTATAGAAGTTTTTTAAAATATAATAGTTACCCCATAAATTAAAGAAAGAAAACTTAATTTGATCAAAGAAAATTGTATTTTCAGGAGCAATTAAATTAAAACATAAGGGAAAGCATCTCAATTGGAGATTTGACATCACATTTATAATTAAAATATATTTTAATAGATAATTGAATAATAATATAGTAATTTATTATTATTTAAGTCTGAAAAGTAATATTAAAAGTATATTATGTAAATATATTATGGAATCCATTAATAAAAGTGATTGGATTGCATTAATTCCACACCATCTGGGATAGATAGAGAAGATATGTTTGACCATTTCATGAGGAGAATAGTCTTATATGTGATCTCATATCTAATTTGTTTTAGGTTTTTCTAGATTCTTATTATATCATATATTAATATAGACTGTCTTATAGTATTCCATTGTATCTAAGTATGTAGTATCTTCCATTGTATCTAAGTATGTAATATCTTCCATTGTATCTAAGTATGTAGTATCTTCCATTGTATCTAACTATGTAGTATCTTCCATTGTATCTAACTATGTAGTATCTTCCATTGTATCTAACTATGTACTATCCTCCATTGTATCTAACTATGTACTATCTTCCATTGTATCTAACTATGTACTATCTTCCATTGTATCTATGTACTATCTTACAGTATTTCCATGGTATCTAGAGTATGTACTATCTTATAGTATTTCCATACTATGTACTATACTATCTTATAGTATTTCCATACTATGTACTATACTATCTTATAGTATTCCATGGTATCAAGACTATGTACTATTTTATGGTATCTAACACTATGTACTATCTAATACTATTTCCATGGTATCTAACACTATGTACTATCTTATACTATTTCCATGGTATCTAACACTATGTACTATCTTATAGTATTTCCATGGTATGTAACACTATATACTAACTTATAGTATTTTAGAATATCATAGCATGACTACTAACACCAGGAATCAGTGGGCCAAACCACTATGGAGCATAATGGTGTTGAGTGAGTGCTGTGGAAGTACAGATGAACTTGAGATGTTGAGTGATATTGGTTTGTGGCTGGTGGGCTGTCTCGATATCAGGGAGGAGGGAAGGAGGCAGCGAACTGAGTGTCTTCTAGGGTATGCTCACCATACAAGGGGTGAGAGAGAACTGATCGTAGTAGAGCTCTCGGTATAGGAGGGAGGGGATAACAAACCAGCAGTACTTCACTCTTTAAGTGACATACATAAGCAGGGTGAAATGTATTTGAATCGTTAGGCATGTTTCACGTCTAGAAACGTGATTTTGAGCAGCATTGGGGATCTTGATTACACCTGATTCAGGCCAATCATTGGCTTGATGATTCTTAATTTCTTAAATAAAGAATAATAGTGTAAAAGTAATGTTTCTCTCAATGAAAGTCCAGTTGACGTATGGACATAATGTTAATCATAATGAAGGTAGTCATGAAATCAACATGTATGTGTTCAAGGTCCATTCGATCGTTTTTTTAATGAAGGTATTCCTGACATTAAAATAAACATGTGGAGTGTTTGATGTGAATCAAGATCAAGGTATTAAATGGACCCTAATGGAAATAAAAAAAAGTTACTTTGTTTGAGTGTTTTGGGTTATCCTATGTTCTCTACACATGCTTCTATGTAACTGTAGTTGTGTATACCTGAATAAACCAATAGCATTAGTGTTGTTATTTATGTTACAGGAGTTGGAGAAACATTTAGATTTTAAAAGGACACAAAGTAAAGTGCGCATGAGCTGGGGATGCCATCACCAGTGACAGAATATTTCAATTTAAATAATTTTCTATCATTATATTCATAATTTAGCCATTAAACACATGAAATAAAATAAGTACAATATGGGTAAATTATATTTGGATGAGAACATAGAAACAAACCATACCACGGGTGGGGTTTGAACCCTCAGTCAGCATTTAATGAAAGTGTAGTCAGATTTTCCCAATGTCTTTGAATAGGAGAGAAAAAAATAAAATTTTCACAGTGTTTAGTCTTTTTTTTTCCTTTCAATATTCCTGGTTCCTTGCCTGTGTCTCGTTCTGAGTGATGAGAATGACAAGACTTAACATGGAAATTACTGTGTTTTTTTCAACACTAAACTACTATACTGTTCTACTGTAGTGTACTACTATACTGTACTACTATACTGTGCTACTGTACTTTACTAGTGTACTGTACTATTATACTGTACTACTATTCTGTACTTCTGTACTGTATTATACTGTACTGTTTTTCTGTACTATTGTACTGTACTAGTATAATGTACTACTTTTCTGTACTTTTGTACTGTACTAGTATACTGTACTACTATACAACTGCACTATACAACTATACTGTACTACTATACGACTACACTGTACTACTGTACGGTACTACTGCACTGTACTTCTACACTGTACTTCTCTACTGTACTACTATGCTGTACTATTGTACTGTACTACAGTACTATTGTACTACTATACCGTACTACTGTACTTTACTACTATAGTGTACTATTCTACTGCTGATCGCTCTAATTGGCTTGTCTACTATATTCTGTACTACTGTACTGTACTAGTACTGTCTGTACTATTATCTGTACTGACTATTTGTACTATGAGTACTGTTCATTTGTTATATTGTATTTCTACTATACTTTATCACTGTACTGTAGTACTATACTGGAGTATTATACTGTTCTAGCTGTATTATGCTATGGTACTTTGTGAGTATTGTATTATCCTGTCTCTACCTACTACTGTATTACATTAGTGTACTACCTGATACTGTACTTATCTGTATTTACTGTACAAGTTGTACATGTCTACTATACATTCTATTAGACTATAGCTGAATACTATACTGTGTGATCTACTGTACGTATTCTCTATACTGTATTATATTATACTTTACTTAACTGTAAAATGTCTGTATACTGTAATTATTTGTACAGTAGATACTATATCAGTGTACTGTAGTACTGTACTGTTCTAGTGCATTGTACTACTATACTGTAGTGCTATACTGTTCTGGTATACTGTACTGTGCTACTGGAATTTACTGTACTTCTATTCTGTACTATTACTATAGTGAACTACTGCACTGTTCTAATATACTGTACTACTATACTGTACTACTGTACTGTACTACTATACTGCACTACTATACTGTACTACTATATTGTACTACCATACTGTAGTACTCTACTGTACATATTCTGTACTAATATGCTCTACTACTGTACTGTACTACTGTACTGTAATACTATACTGTACTACTGTTCTGGACTACTATACTGTACTTCTATACTGTACTACTGTACTGGATTACTATACTGTACTTATATACTCTATTGCTATACTGTACTACGGTTCTGGACTACTGTACTGTACTACTATAATATACTACTGTACTGTACAACTATACTGTACTACTGTACTGGATTACTATACTGTACTTATATTCTCTATTGCTATACTGTACTACTGTTCTGGACTACTGTACTGTACTACTATATATACTACTGTACTGTACAACTATACTGAACTACTGTTCTGTACTACTATATTGTACTTATGTACTGTACTTCTGTACTGTATTACAGTACTGAACTACTATACTGTACTACTATTCTTTACTACTATACTGTACTACTATACTGTACTACTATACTGTACTACTGTTCTACTATACTGTACTACTGTTCTACTATACTGTACTGTACTACTGTGCTGTACTACTATACTGTTCTATTGCACTGTACAACTATTTTGTACTACTATACTGTACTACTGTACTGTACTGCTGTACTGAACTGCTGTACTGTACTATTGTACTGAACTTCTCTACTGTCCTATTATACTGTACTACTATGCTGTTCTACTGTACTGTACTACTATACATTACTTTTAAACTTTATTTTTGTACTGTACTACTGTACTGTACTAATGTACTGAACTACTATACTGTACATCTATGCTGTTCTAATGTACTGTTCTACTACATTCTACTACTATATTGTACAACTGCACTGTACAACTATACTGTACTACTGTACTGTACTACTGTATTGAACTACTGAACTGTTCTAGTGTACTGGACTACTAAACTGTAATTAACTACTACACTGTACTGCTATACTGTATTGTTTTACTATACTGTACTACTATACTGTACTACTATACAGTACTACTATACTGTACTACTGTACAGTACTACTTTACTGTACTACTGTACAGTACTACTGTACTTCAATAGTGTACTGTACTACTATACTGTACTATAGTGTTCTACTGTACTGAGCTACTATACTGTACTACAATGCTGTACTACTATACTGTATTACTATACAGTATTACTATACTGTAAAACTGTACTGTAATAATATTCTGTACTACTGTACTGTACTACTATACTGCACTACTATACTGTTCTGTTGTACTGTACTACTATACTATACTGCTGTACTGTACTACAGTACTTTACTGTACAACTGTACTGTTCAGGTGTACTGTACTACTGTACTGTAATACTGTATTTTACAGCTATGGTGTACTGCACAACTGTACTGTACTACTATTATGTACTACTATACTGTACTACTGTACTGTACTATTATACTGTACTACTATACTGTAGTACTGCACTGTACTACAATACTGTACTACTGTATTTTACAACTGTATTGTACCACTGTACTGTTCAAGTGTACTGTACTACTGTACTGTACTACTGTGCATTACTACTATACTCTTCTGCAATACTGTACTAATGTACTGTTTTACTATTCTGTACTACTATTCTGAAGTACAATACTGTATTACTATTCTGAACTACTATTCTGTAGTACTATACTGTACTACTATACTGTAGTACTATACTATACTACTGTAGTGTACTATTATTCTGTACTACTGAATTGTTCTACTATACTGTACTATAGAGTACTACTGTACTTTAGTACTACACTGTACTACTATGCCATACTACTGTGCTGTACTACTATACTGTACTACTGTATCGTACTGCTATACTGTACTATTATACTGTACTACTATTATGTACTACTGTACTGTACTACTATACATTACTACCTTACTCTACTACTTTACTGAATTTGTGTACTGTACTACTATACTGCACTACTGTACTGTTGAACTACACTGTACTATAGTGTTCTACTGTACTATTCTGTACTATTGTACTTTACTACTGAACTGTACTAGTATAATGTACTATAGTATACTACTGTACTAGTATAATGTACTATACTGTACTACTGCAATATTGTACTATACTGTACTACTGCAATATTGTACTATACTGTACTACTACACTGTACTCTATACTGTACTACTGTACTACTCTGCTGTACTTTTGTACTGTACTTCTATACTGTACAACTGTACTTTACTTCTATAATGTACTACTATATTCAACTACTGTACTGTAGTACTATACTCTACTACTATACTGTATTACTGTACTTTACTACTATTCTGTACTACTATACGGTAGTAGTATACTGTACTACTATACTGTACTAATTTTCTGTACTACTATACTGTACTACTGTACTGTACTACTATACTGTACTACTTTACTGTACTACTAAACTGTACTACTGACCTGTACTACTATACTGTTCTACTATACTGTATTACTATACTGTAGAACTGCACTGTTCTACTGTACTGTACTACTATACTTTACTACTATACTGTACTACTGTACTGCACTACTATAGTGTAGTTCTGTATTGTTATGCAATACTGTACTACTGAACTGTATTACTATTCTGTACTACTATACTGTACTATTATACTGTACTATATTGTACTACGACTGTACTACTATGCCTACTACTATGCTGTACTACTATACTGTAATACTGTGTTGTACTATTACATTGTACTACTATACTTTACTACTGTACTGTACTACTGTACTGTGGAGAAATAGACTTCCACACAATCTGGATGATGAGTATAGAAGATACTGTTTGACCACTTCATAGTGATGTACTATTCTTATATGTGATCATGATCTCTATTTAATTTGTTATTTGTTTTCCTAGATTCTTATTATATCATAATTATTATAGACTGTCTTATAGTATTCCATTGTATCTAAGTATGTACTATCCTGTGTACTAACACTGTACTTCTTCCATTGTATCTAACTATGTACTATCTTATAGTATTTCTTTTATCTAGACTGTACTATTTTATATATTTCCATGATGTAACTACTATGTACAACTCTTTAGTATTTCCATGGTATGTTAAATATGTACTATCTTATAGTATTTCCATGTATCTAAGACTATGTAAATCTATAGTATTTCCATGGTACTAAGATATGTACAATCTTATATATTTCCATGTACTACTAAGTACTGTTTATAGTATTTCCATGGTAACTAACACTATCTTATAGTATTTCCAATGGTATCTAAGACTATGTACTATCTTATAGTATTTCCATGGTATGTAAGACTATGTACTATCTTATAGTATTTCCATACTATGTACTATACTATCTTATAGTATTTCCATTGTATGTAACACTATGTACTATCTTATAGTATTTCCATTGTATGTAACCCTATGTACTATCTTATAGTATTTCCATTGTATGTAACACTATGTACTATCTTATAGTATTTTCATTGCATGTAACACTATGTACTATCTTATAATATTTCCATTGTATGTAACACTATGTACTATCTTATAGTATTTCCATTGCATGTAACACTATGTACTATCTTATAGTATTTCCATGGTATCTAAGAGTATGTACTAACTTATAGTATTTCCATGGTATCTAAGACTATGTACTGTCTTATAGTATTTCCATGGTATGTAACACTATGTACTATATTATAGTATTTCCATGGTATGTAACACTATGTACTATCTTATAGTATTTCCATGGTATCTAAGACTATTCTAACACTATGTACTATCTTATAGTATTTCCATTGTATGTAACAATATGTACTATCTTATAGTATTTCCATTGTATGTAACACTATGTACTATCTTATAGTATTTCCATGGTATGTAACACTATGTACTATCTTATAGTATTTCCATGGTATGTAACACTATTCTAACACTATGTACTATCTTATAGTATTTCCATTGTATGTAACAATATGTACTATCTTATAGTATTTCCATTGTATGTAACACTATGTACTATCTTATAGTATTTCCATTGTATGTAACACTATGTACTATCTTATAGTATTTCCATTGCATATAACACTATGTAATATCTTATAGTATTTCCATTGCATGTAACACTATATACTATCTTATAGTATTTCCATCATGGTATCTAACACTATGTACTATCTTATAGTATTTTCCATTGGAGGGAGGGAGGTAATTGAGCTTTCATTTCTTGGAAATGCTACTCGGTATAGGTGGGAGGGAAGTGCTCAGTACTTCACTCTGTAAGTCACATACGTAACTAATATTGAGTCATATAATATGAGGTGTAACAAGTGACTATAAGAGAGTCCAGCAGGTGAAATGTATTTGAATCGTTCAAGTTGACTAGGGTTGATTTAGTAGTAGGAGACAATCGTTGAGATTCCGATTTTTAATGGTTGAAGAGTCTCGGTGTGCCATGAGGCATTGTGGATCAAGTAAAAGAAAAAGGGGTATCGAAGGGATAGTCACAGCTGCTATAACCTGTGAAGCAGATAAATGAAGGTCCAGTTGACTTATGGACATAATGTTAATCATAATCAAGGTAGTCATGAAATCAACATATATGTGTAGTTCCTTTGAATCATGATCTTACAAACCTAAAGGTCACATTTTTGATGTATGGAGAAACATTTTAATATAGATTTGAAAAGGACACAAAGTGTGCATGAGGTGGGGATGCCATCAGACATAGAATATTTCAATTTTTTAATTTAAATAATTTTCGATCATTATAATGATAATTTAGGCATTAAACACATGAAATAAAATAAGTACAATATGGGTAAAATATATTTGGATGAGAACATAGAGAGAAACAATACCTTGGGTGGGGTTCGAACCTGCAGTCCCAATTTAATGGAAGTGTAGTCAGATTAGGAGAAAAAAAAGAATTTTTCATGGTGTTTCGTTTTTTCTCCTTTATTTCGTGGTTCCTTATTCCTCTTATTCTGGTTCCTTCCTTGTGTTGTGTCTTGTGATGAAAATGACAAGACTTAAGATGGAATTTAATGTGTTTTTCATCATGAAGCAGTGTAGTTTCTTCAAAGTATTAAGGGAGGCCTGTGTGGTAGAATTAACTCAAGGAGCCATTGTTTTGATATCTGCGCATGTGCAGTCCCTCTCAAAATGAAGGTACTGGTAGATCCTTAGAATTTCATCAAGGTACATGTCTAGGTTTCTCTATATTAAGGTAGAGTATCCTTTAATCAATGTATGTTGTACTGACATTGAATTCCATGTCTATGTTTCTCAAGCTGAAGGTACATAGAGAGGATCCTAACCAGATGAAGAGAAATAATGAATTTCTTTATTCAAAAAGTACTCAGGCAGCCAGGACAACGAAGGTTAACATATATATAGATATGTTAACGTTTATACACCAATAAATATGTATTTTTGAGGAAACTGTAATGTTTAGAAGAGAATATATTATTAATTTAGGAGAAATGAAATATAAAAGTTAATTATAATATGATTGAAAGATTTGCTTAAATAATAAGAATTGTTTTGAAACCAACTGTACTCAAGGAGCCAGGACAAACGACGCATGCGCAGAAGCACCATCAGCAGGAGAGTCACACTTGGTACCAACTATGTTATTGAAGAAAAACACTCATAAACTCGTCATTTTTATATTAATCAGAGGGAAACCGATGTAATATAATGTGGCATTATATTCTTTTCATAATAACAACAATACATCAGTGCAATGAATTCAGATAAAATAAAAAGAAGTGTTTAAAGAATAAACTAAGTGGTAACCTAAATAAGAAAATTTTGGTTTCTCTCAATAGTAGGGTATTTGGTTGGTTAATATAGCAGATTTAGCCACTATCAACTACACAGACCTGGTGGTCTAGTGGTTATAGCTCCTGCTTAGCACATGGAGTGCCTGGGTTCGAATCCCACCTGGAGAAACATTGTTTCCTTACAGATTAAGGTAAGGTAAGGTAAGGTAAGGTAAGGTTTAGGTTAGGTTAGGTTAGGTTAGGTTAGGTTAGGTTAGGTTAGGTTAGGTTAGGTTAGGT
>WNWK01028311.1:0-25504 GCA_009830355.1 Cherax destructor | reverse complement strand
AAAAGAAATCTGAAGGAGAGGTATCTACAGATTAGAAGGGTTAGAAAACCCAAAATTGGCGGCAGGGAAAATTTTTAAGTAGAAAAGGAATGGGAGCTGTGAAGACAGTAGTTGTGCAGACAGAAAGGGAAAGGGGGAGGAACAGGGGTGGATCGGTGTTATCAATTTAGTTCCATATATTCTGAGATACTTAAAGTGTTTCTGAGGACAAGGACATTGTATATGGCAATTTGGAGATGGAAGGGGGGTGAGTAAAGATCGGGGGTGAGGACACCAAAGGGGGGGGGGGGACAAAGGGTGAGGAACTGGAAAAAAGCGGGGGAGACGGGAAAGGGGGCACCTGGGAGGGCAAAAAAGGAAGAAACTTGGGGGGGGACGGGGAAAAAGGTACTATATGGGGGAGGATGAACCTCCACACTTTACAGAGCCAGTTAGAGGTGAAGAACTGGGTACAGAGACTGGAAAGGAAAAATGTGCAGGTTGCAGAAGAAGGAGGGTTAAAGGAGATTTTTCCAATTGGGATTTTTGGACTTTGGAGAAAGAGGGGCGATGGGGAGATGTTCACGAGGTCTTGTAGACCCGAAACTTGTGAGTGAGAAAGGAAGAGAAAAGAAGAATGAGATGTCAAGGTAGAGACCTCTGAGTCCCGGACAACAAAAGAATTAGAGATGGGTGACTGGGAAAAGGGGGGACCACAGGAGGAGGCTGCGGAAGTTGGGACCCAGACGTGGGCGGACGTTTGGTAATGCAAGAATAAGAAATATGGGAAGTCTCCCTTGGAAGCGTAGATTAGAGACTGCCATAGCATATAAGAGGGCCCTTTTGCCTCTTTGAGACAATGGTTCTTGCTCATTTGAGTAAACTTGGCAATGGCAAGAATAAGATGAGCAAGCCTCATGACAATTAAGGCCAAAGGAGGTAGACTACAAGACGTATTGGTATGGTCGTCGGCACCCCACACTGGGCATTCGGCCATGGACCTGCAATATTTTGCTGGATGACCAAAACACCAGCAATTTCTACACTGTTGAGGTGAAGGTATCCCCTTTTGAACTTGTAAACGGTGTCCCGCAATGCAAACAGAGGACAGAAGCTCATGGCAGTCAAGTCAAAAGTTAAGCGACCTACACTGCAAGGGTATCGTCTCCACCTGTGGGCAGGGAGGACATAAGCGTCTACTTTGAGGATTGGGAACGTCATCACCACATGTCTGGAGATTCATTTGGACAATGGTATGGGATAGAATGACAGTACCACTACAAGAATTGAAAGAATGATGTTTTTCAATAGTTACAGGAATAGTATTGATGGTTGTAAGGAGAGAAATGTTCAGAATGCTAGCTTGGCTAGCATACTGAACAGATGATGTGTACAGCTCTTGAGAGGATATATCTCTACCAACATGGCGTAGGACCAACTGGAGTTGGTCTGACATGGACGGGCGGGCAATCCGAAAATTGCTGCACCGTAGAGGGAGAAGCTGGAAGCAAAGTCAAAGACGTGTGGAGGTCAGACGTATCAAAGGAGTCAGTCGGGGCCTCGGTACCTGGAGCGAGTGACAAAATGGCACCAGGAAGAGGTACAGGGGCTTTAGAAATGTCCAAAGAGTGGTCAAATAACGAGGCAGGGTCAGAACAGGGTGTGGTATCAGGAAGGGGCCCGGAGGGACATCTCCTGGTGAACCAGATTCCACGGCAAACTACACAACCGCCACAGACCTCAACAGGATATATCGAAAGGTTATTGGCGTCTTTCTGCAGAGCGGGGTAGCAATGATAAGGCTTCGGAGGCTTCTTACTTTATTAGTAATAAAGTTTGGGGTACACAGGCAGTGTTTGTGACCAGGCCCCGAGGGGCCATGCCCAAGGGAGAGAGAGACGAGTAGTACTTGTTGACTGAGTGATGCCTGGATGCCAAGTGAGGGAGAGACAAGGGTGGGCAGGCTGAAGTGGGTGTGCCCACCAGGCTTGCCCTCTGGTGGAAACTATGGGAACTAGCCATGTAGGCTTACAGCTTACATATGCTTGGCAGGCAGACAGCATAGGCTGTCTATGCAGACAGTACAGGCTGTCTACATCGCTCAGCCACCTACCCATGGTCGACCCTGACCATGATTGGCAGTAAAAAAACTCAGTCTCTCTCTCTCTCGTAAGAACAGGGCACAGTACACAAAAGAAAAACATACATATACATATGGATATAGGAAAAAAAACTTCCTCCAGAGAGGGAAGAAAAAAAAGGTGTGCTTCGTGGTCTACGGCAGTGAGCGTTGATGCAGCACTGCACGCCTTCCTGCGTCTGGACAGAAACTGCAACACAGGAGACATCGCTGTGGCTGAGCGGTGACGTAACAGGGTATGATCTCCTCTGGGACGGTGAAGCAGTCATCGTAGTAGTTGCTGCAGGGTTCACTCAACCTGGGGCACAACCTGCTTGTGCCCTTGAGTGAGGCATCATCAGCAGTCGCAACTGGGCAGGACTTCTTCAGGCAAGCGACTCAGGAGGACATTTCTCGACTGGTACTGTCGCTGGGGCTGTCGCTGCTGGCGAGTGTGGAGTGAGTCGTTGCAGGGATGACTCGGCAAAACATCTGGAGGTCATAACAGCATACACCTTACTGCAATGAGTAGGCTAGCAGTCAAAGTGACATCAACTTTGTGCAGGCTGCTCACTGAAGCTGTGACACAAGTCTGATAATCGCCTGCCGACAGGCTTAACTGCAGCTTTACGAGTGACATTCTCTCAGCAGTTGAAGTTACAGCAGAGGAAAGGTCTAAGCGTCCCCAGACTGGTCGTCTACAATAACTGCAGTCTGACACTTAGAAGGTGAAGTGGAACGGGTCTCGATGGGAGAATCATCATGGGTACGATTCAGCAGAGGCATCTACAAGTGGCAAACAATAAGAGCTTTCTGTACAAGGAGCTCGGACGCTTGTTGATGCCTGCACTTGACAAATGTCAGCTGTCAAGCGCGTAGGGCACGGGGTCATACCGGGTGACAAAGTAACACACAGGTGCTACATAGGACACACGAGAAACTGCTCACACATACTGCACATGCGGTACAACATGGCTTACTAGCAAATGATGCTTTTCTGTGCAAAAATCGACACTAAGCAATACACGAACATGTGAGAACACTGACTGAGAGGAATTAATGAACACTCGACATATATCTTCTCTCAAACTTCTCGACAATACTGAAAATAAAATGCTCACTGTGAAACTACAACACTCGGGACATCATATGGTGATGTCAGGTGTGACGTCGTAAGGTGATGTCATGGGGTGACATCGCGAGTGACGTCAGCAGACGTCGTGAGGTGACGTCGTGGAGTGACGTCGTGATGGATGTCATGGGGTGACATCGCGAGTGACATCAGGCAGACGTCCAGGGTGACGTCAGTGGAGTCAGGCAGCATCATGGTGATGTCATGGGTTGATGGAGCAGCAGGCCAAAGCATGTGGCTTGGGACATCTGGCTTAGTAACCCACCCCACGTGGCTTGCTGCACGTGGCTTCGAGTGGCCTCGGGCACTCGGATATACAGCTCTGGCAAGAATTCACATGGAATTCAGAAACACAGCAGAGTGAGATGGTGAGTGGTTGGCGTACACTAGGGCGAGCATTTATGGTGAGAGACAGGACTGCACCTACCTCCCTCACCCACAACACACGAGGGAGACACGCTCACACTGGATGCTTCACCACAAACTCACCTCTGCCTTGCTGAAATAGCAGTGCTGAGCTGAACAACAACAGCAGAACATGCTGGTAAGGCTGAGCACGTGACTGAGAAACAGCATGGGACGCTGTGGCGTGAAGTCAGAGGGGATGCCAATACTCGGGAGAAATTCGGCAAATTTCGGCCTGGATCTTACTTGTACCTGTGTCTGGATGTGGAGATTTGCAGACACGACATCAGGATATTATTATAATAAAAAGAAGCGCTAAACCACAGGGTCATACAGCACAGCAGGTTAGGGCAGGATGCAGGAGAATGGGTTGTAAAGAGAGAGGGATGATTAGTAGGGTATGGAGTGCAGCAGGACAGTGGATAGTGAAGGAGAGAGGATAGCAAAAGAGATTAGGATAGAAGGGACTGAGGGAGTGCTAGAGGTATAACCTTCAGAGTTTGTGCAGTAAGTCAGTTGCTGTCAAAAAGTCAATCGAGAGAGTCAGGATTAAAGGAGGGTCCATCAGCAAGAAGAGCGATGACGTTGGAGGTAAATTCTACGTGCTCGTTGATAGAGTGGGCAGTCCAACAGAATATGACAGATACTGAAACCTGACAATGCTCACAGAGAGGAACAGGGAGCCTCTCCATGAGATACCCATGAGTAAGACGAGTGTGGCCGATGTGAAGACGGGAGAGTGTAGTCTCCCAACCTTGACATTGGTGACAAGAAGGCCAGAAACCTATACTCGGTTTAATAGAATGAAGTTTGTTATTTAGCAGGTCAGACCATTGTTGTTGCCAACGGGTGCGAAGGTGGGTAGCAATGACTGAAAAATAGTCCGTGAATGGAACACGTCTATATGAAACTGAAAGGTCATGTACTGCTGACCGCGCAGCAGTGTCTGCCTGTTCATTGCCCTGTATGTCAACATGACAAGGGACCCAGCAAAAAACAATATCTTTGGTTTTGCTAGAGATAAAAGCATAGCCAAAGTTGGATACAAAGAACTAAGGGGTGAGGTGTATCAAATTATCGGATAGCCTGTAAAGCACTAAGAGAGTCTGAAACGACCACAAATGGTGACACAGACATAGATGCAATACGGATAAGTGCCACAAGAATGGCATACAATTCAGCTGTAAATATGCTAGAAGAGGATAATAGATGCCCTCGCACGATGCTGTTCGGAAACACTGCTGCAAATCCGACGTCGTCTGATGACTTAGAACCATTGGTGTACACTGCGATGGCATGGGAATGAGAATGGAAGGGTCTAGAAAGAGAGCGAGAAGCCGCCATAGGTAGTTGGGCTTTCATGCAAGGCAGAGGAAAAGAACAGACATGGACAGCAGGAACATCCCAAGGGGTAGGGAAAAGGGAGATGTCACATGAACATAGAAAATTGGTAGTCGAAGGAAGACAAGAGCGAATGTACACGAAGAGAAAAGGGACGAAGTAAACAGGGTGACGAACAAATAAAGAGCGTCTATTAACATCTGTGACAATCCTATACATGGAAGGATTGCGGAGGTCATGAGAGCGAACATAATAGCGAAGGCAATGTGCATCACGACGATCAGACAAGGATGGAAAGTTTGCTTCTACATAGAGGCTCTCAACCGGGGAAGAACGAAATGCACCAAGGCATAAACATAATCCCTGGTGATGGATGGGATTAAGGCTGGAAAAAGTAGCAGGGGAGGCCCGCTGAATATATCTGGTCACCATAATCGAGTTTCGATAAAATTAGGGCTGAATGCAGGCGAAGGAGAGTTCTACAATCAGCCCCCCACGAAAGATGTGCGAGGGTTTTTAGAAGGTTCAGCCGGCTTTGTCAAGTCGCCTTCAGAGAGGTAATGTGAGGTTTCCAGAACAATCGGCGGTCAAACAGGAGGCCAAGAAACCTGATTGTATCACGTTCTGGGATATGTGAGCCGTATAGGTACAGTGGATGATCAGAGACCACTGAACGTCTAGGAAACGTAATTTGATGAGTTTTGCCACTAGAAAACTTAAACCCGTGAGTGGTGGCCCAATCGGAAACCCAGGTGATGGCATGCTGGAGGGAAACTGCATGAGGTGACAGTCAGCACCTGCACAACTATAGCAAAGTCATCAACATAAAGCGATGACCAAATATTGGATGGGAAAACAGATGCCAGATTATTTATAGCAAGGAGAAAGAGTGTTGTGCTCAGAACACATCCCTGGGGGACACATTCAGCTTGGACGAACTCCTGGGAAAGCACATTACTAACCCAGACACGGAAATGATTTTCAGTTAAGAAGGCCTTCAGAAAAAATGGTAGATTGCAACGGAGGCCTAAGGAGTGGGCCTGGGCCAAGATATTATACCTCCAAGTTGTATCATAAGCCTTCTCAAGGTCAAAAAAGATGGCAATAACCGAGTGGTTATTAGCAAAGGCATTACGAATATACATATCCAAGCGCAGTAAGGGGTCAATGGCAGAACGGTCCTTATGAAAGCCATATTGACTAGTGGAGAGACTACTTTGCGTCTCTAAATACCACATCAAACGTCTATTAACTAGATGTTCCATCACCTTGCAAACTGCACTGGTAAGAGCGATGAGATGGTAGGGGGAGGTATCATGTCCCATATCATGACAATGCCCAAGAAGTGGAGAGATACAAAGAACAGAGTGTATACCACTTATTCAAGTGGATATGGGCTGCAGTAGAAGAATGAACATAGAGCTGATGGTATGGAATACCAGTGCATATAAGAGCACTTTCGTTAAAGGTTCCATCAGAAAAAGGATCCGATCAATAAGTATAATAAATCATAGCCTGAAAAGGACGGATAACAGCAGAGTGTAATTTGAGTTCTTGTAAACAAACTCCAACAGGGAAAACTGGGAGAGCATCATCTGAAGCTCACCCCGATTGCCCCTGAGGACTGGATATTCCACTGCAAATAAGCCATGATTTATGAAGAGAAAGATACAAGTCGAAAGTAGAGGTATCTATGGACTAGGAGGGTTAGAAAAGTCCACGTGTGGAGGCAGCAGAAGACTTGTAAGCAAAGGAGTGAGATGCTGTGAAGGAAGGAGGGGTGTAGATGGAGAAGAGAGAGGAGGAGGAACCTAAGGTGGAGCGTGTCCATCAACGTTCCAGTCTCCGTAATATATTCTGCGATAGCTTCCAGCGTTTCGAAGACAAAGATGCAGGATGTGGGACCACATTAGAGACGGAAGGAGGAGGGAATGAGCAACAACCGGGAAGATTATGGACTGTACTAAAGTATGGGGTGAGGAAATGGAAGAGGAAACTCTCAAAGGGGTTTGGGAGGGGATAGGAGTGCAAGCGACCTGGGAAGGGGCAGTAGAGGAAGAAACTTGGGAGGGGACAGGGATGAAGGTATTGAACAAGGAGGATGATGAACCTCCACACACGTAACAGAACTAGTTTTAGGTGAGAAACCAGGCATAGAACCTGGGAAGGAAAAATGTGCAGGATGGAGAAGGGGAGGGGAGAGATTAGAGTTTAACAATGGCAGTTTTTTGCCGGACTTATGAGAAGAGGGACGGTGAGGATTAGGTGTTGGACGAGGGCGTGTAGACACAGAACTGTGCGAGTGAGTAGAGGAAGTTGTGAGGACAGTATGGGGTACGAAGGTAGGGACCTCGGATCCAAGAACAACAAAAGAATTTGAGACAGAATAGGAAATACGGGGGAGTCTCCCTTGAAGGCGTAGATGAGACAGTCATAGCATATGAGAAGGGCCCACCTCTTTGAAACAACGAATTTCCCGCTCATTTAGGTAAACCTGACAACGGCGAGAGTAAGATGGATGTGCCTCACGACAGTTAAGGCAAGAGGGAGGTAGACTACAAGAAGGATTGGCATGGTCGTCGGCACCACAGATTGGGCATTCGGCCATGGACCTTCAATATTTTGCTGGATGACCAAAACGTCAGCAGTTTCTACACTGTTGCGGTGTAGAGGTCACATTTCGAACTTGTAAACAGTGACCCGCAATGTAGGTCACAGCAGTCGAATGTTAAGCGAGCAATATTGCAAGGATATCGTCTTCACCGGCGGGCAGGGAGGACAAAAGTGTCAACTTTGAGTATAGGAAGGTCCTGGAGCTCAAGCTGCTCCAGAATGTCATCACCACAGTTTTGGAAATTCTGTTGGACAATGGTATTGGGTAGAATAACAGTGCCATTACAAGTGTTGAGAGAATTATATTTTTCAATAGTGAAAGGAGTAGCATCTATGGACATAATGCGAGAAAGATCACGAGCTTGGTCAGCATTCTGGACCGTAAGGATGCGTATGCCAGTTTTGAGAGTGTGAAAGACAATGTCTGCCCACATGGCGCAGGAGTGCCTTACCAATACTATGATCGGAAAGATAGGTAGTAGAAGAAGTCGATCTCAGAGTAAAAAACTTAGTCCATTGTGTAGTGTGAAATATAGTGTGTAAAGGAAGTGCGTGACAAGCTGGTTGATTCTGAGATGCATGAGAAGGAAGTAATGAAGTATCATCATGTAAGGGTCTTGGGCGTTTAGAAGTGGGACCAGAAGTGGTCCGTCGTGGGACAGGCGAGCAACCCGAAAATTGCCGAACCGTAGAGGGAGAAGCCAGAAGCAAGGTCAGAGAAGAGCAAAGGTCAGATGTATGAAAAGGGCCGGTCGGAACCCCGGTACCTGAAGTAGGTGACGAACTGGCACCAGTGAGAGGTACAGGGGTATTGGAAGTGTCTAAAGAGTGGTCCGATAACGAGGCCGGGTCTGAACAAGGTGCGGTTTCAGGAAGGGGCCCAGAGGTAGTAGGCTCACGGACTGGGTCGTCCATGGTTAGGTTACTTTTTTGTTTTTTTGTTTTTTAAAAAGAAAAGAAAATACAAAGAAAAAAAGAATAAAAAAAAAGGGGGTAAGGTGGAGGAATAGCTCCTAGGAGGAATGAAAGGGGCGTAAATCCCCCTCCGTGCCCAAGAGGACCTCAACACCGCAAGTAGTGCAGATGCGATATGGAACCCGTGCCATACCCTACCCTTCATGTCAGTAAACCAGCAATCCGGAATAGCAACCTCACATCCACCGAGCCACCTCGGTGGACAAAACAGAGGGCGGCCATACACCCGCCACAAAGCATACCTCCTTTGGCCAGCACCCCTGTAATCTGAAAGGTGGTCTCCAGAGATACACCCATCACCCGAAAGACACCCAAAGCCACCCCCCGGGAGACAGGAGAGGGATCGGGACATCCCCAGGCGATCCAGATTCCACGGTAAACTACACCACCGCCAAGAACCTCAACAGAATAGGATGGACAACGGTACCCTTCCCCTACCTATGAACCAGAATGCCTGTGGAGAGAATCCACAGGTTAAAAATGGGAAGGGAATAAGGGAGGGATGAGGAGGAAAGGGAAAAGGAGGACGGGGAAGATGGGATAGGGGATTGGGAGGTAATTAGGTTCGTTCTGAGGAAGAAGGCCAAGAGGTCCAATTCCTCAGACCGATAGCCTCTTTACCTCGGCAAGGAGCCCCCCTTAAAGAGGTATGCCCTTCTAGATACAAAGTGCAGATTCAGGGCCCTCAGTCTATCCTCATAGGGAAGATTTCTGATACATGGGATCAACTTTGTCATCCTCCTCTGTATGTTTTCCAGTGCATTTATATCCATTCTGTAATACAGTGACCAGTACTGTGCAACATAATCTAAATGAGGCCTAACCAAAGATATATAGAGTTGAAGAACAACCTAAGGACTTCTATTATTTATACTACTTCTATCAAGTTATCATCATGGAAGGGTTAAAGCTAATCAGATTATTATTATTATAATCAAAGAAAGTGCTAAACCGACAAGGGTCATACAGCGCTCGGGCAGAAAATAGTGCATGGGCTATAAATAGCTAGGTGGAGAGGGGATCAGAGGTGAGGGGAGAAAAGGGTTGGAAGGGACGCTAAGGGCTGTGTCAAAGTTCGTATAGTAAAGCAGTTGCTGACGAAAAGTCAAAAAGTGATTGTAAGTCAAAGGCAGGACCGTCTGCAAGAAGGGAAGATAATGTAAGAGTGGCAGGGCAGCGGCAGTGTTGAGGTAAATCCTACGAGCTCGTTGGTAAACCGGGCAATCTACAAGAAAGTGAAGAACCAAAAGAGGGACCCGACAAACTTCACAAAGAGGAATAGGGTGTCGGTCCATGAGATACCCATGGGTAAGGCGAGTATGGCCAATGCGGAGATGGGAGAGCACAGTCTCCTGAGTATGGCAATGGTGGTAAGATGGCCACAAACCTAAAAGCGGTTTAATAGTGCAATTTATTATGGTGCATGCCCGACCACCGTTGTTGCCAACGGCCGTGAAGACATGCACAGATGACTATAAAATAATCTCTGAACAGAATACGTATCTCTATAGGAAACTGGAAGCTCATGTACTGCTGACCGTGCAGCAGCATCCGCTTGTTCATTGCCCTGCACATCAACGTGTCCAGGGACCCAACAGAAAACGACGTCTGTTTTTGCTAGCCACATTGAGCAACCATAGTTGAATACAGAGGACTAATGGATGAGGGAAATTAAATTGTTTTATGGCTTGTAAGGCACTGAGGAAGTCTGACCTCTTTAAGGGGGCTCCTTGACGAGGTAAAGAGGATATCGGTTGGTTGAATTGGACCTCTTGGTCTTCTTCCTCAGACCAAACCTAATTACAACCCAATCCCCCCTCTCCTTTCCCATCTTCCCCATCCTCCCTTTTCCCTTTCCTCCTCCTCATCCCTCCCTTATTCCCTTCCCAAAATAACCCTATGAGCTTCTCTCCATGGGCATTCTGGTTCCTAGGTAGGGGGAAGGGTACCGTGGTCCATCCCATTCCGTTGAGGTTCTTGGCGGTGGTGTAGTTTGCCGTTCCATGCAGCATCTGCACTACTTGTGGTGTTGAGGTCCTCTTGGGCACAGAGAGGGATTTACACCCCTTTCATTCCTCCTAGGAGCTATTCCTCCACGTTACCCCCTTTTTTTATTCTTTTTTATTTTTAAAATCAAAAAGAAAGAAGTTACCTAACCATGGCCGACCCAATCCATGAACCTACTACCCCCGGGCACCTCCCTGATACCGCACCCAGTTCTGACCCTACCTCATTAATGGACAACTCTTCGGACACCTCCAATACCCCTGTACCTCTTGTTGGTGCCAGTTCGTCACCTGCTTCAGGTACAGGGGTTCCGACCGGCCCTTTTGACACGTCTGACCTTCTCTCTTCTCTGACCTTGATTCCGGTTTCTCCCTCTATGTTGCGGCAATTTTCGGATTGCTCGCCTGTCCCTCGGACCGCCTCCAGTCCCACATCAAAACGACCAAGACCCTTACATGACGATTCGACTCTTCATTCTCATTCATCTCAGAAACAACCTGTTCGTCACACACTCCCCTTAAACACTTTGTTTCACACTACTCAATGGACAAAGTTTTTTACTCTAAGACCGACTACTCTAACTACCTATCTTTCCAATCATATTATTGGTAAGGCTTTCCTATGCCATGTAGGTAAAGATATTTCATTTCACGCTCTCAAGAGCGGCACTCACATCATCACGGTCCAGAATGCTGGCCAAGCTCGCGATCTTTCTCTCCTTATGACCATAGATACTATTCCTATCACTATTGACAAACATCATTCTCTCAATTCTTGTAGTGGTTCTGTCATTTTACCCCACACCATTGTCCAATGGAATTTCCAGACATGTGGTGGTGACATTTTGGAGCAGTTTGAGCTCCAAGAACTCTCTATCCTCAAAGTTGACACTTTTGTCCTCCCTGCCAATAAGCAAAGACATTATCCTTGCAATAGAGCTCATTTAACATTTGACTGCCATGAACTTCCGCCTTCGGTCTACATTGCAGGTCACCGTTTACAGTTTCGAAAGGTGACCCCTACACCACAACAGTGTAGAAACTGCTGGCATTTTGGTCATCCAGCTAAATATTGCAGGTCCATGGCCAAATGCCTAGTCTGTGGTGCCGACGACCATGCCAGTCCTTCTTGTACTCTACCTCCCTCTTGCCTTAACTGTCATGAGGCGCATCCATCATACTCTCCCCGTTGTCAGGTTTACCTAAATGAGCGGGAATCCATTGTCTCAAAGAGGCAGAAGGCTTCTCATATGCTATGGCCGTCTCTCATCTACGCCTTCAAGGGAGACTTCCCTATTCTCTCATTGCTAAACGTCCCCCCACTTCTGGGGTCACAACTTACACAGCTTCCTCTGTGGTAGCCCCATCCTCAGTCACCCGTCTCGAATCCTTTTGCTGTTCTTGGCTCCGAGGTCCCTACCTTGGCATCCCATACTGTCCACACCCCTTCCTCTACTCACTTGCACAGTTCTGTGTTGACACACCCTCGTCCACCACCCAATCCTCACGGCCCCCCTTCTTCTCATAAGTCCGGCAAAAAATCCCAATTGTCAGGTTCTTCACTTCCGACTAGTTCTGTAACGTGTGTGGAGGTTCATCCTTCTCCTCGTTCAATATCATCCCGTCCCCTCCCAAGTTCCTTCCTTGACTGCCCCTTCCCAGGTCGCTTCCACTCCTGTCCCCTCCCAAGCCCCTTTGACAGTTTCCTCTTCCATCTCCTCGCCCTCTACTATAGTACAGTCTCTAGTCTCCCCGATGGTTGCTCACTCTCCTCCTTTCATTTCTAATGTAGTCCCACATTCTGCATCTTTGTCTTCCGAAACACTGGAAGCTATCACAGAATTTATTACAGAGACTGAACCGTTGATGGACACCGCGCCACCTCCGGTTCCTCCTCCTCTCTTTTCTCCATCTACACCCCTCCTTCCTTCACAGCGTCCACTCCTCCTTTGATTACAGGTCTTCTGCTGCCTGCACACGTGGACTTTTCTAACCCTAGTCCATAGATACCTCTAACTTCCACTTGTATCTTTCTCTTCATAAGTCATGGCGTATTTGCAGTGGAATATCCGAGGCCTCAGGGTGTTGCTCTCCCAGTTTTTCCCTGTTAGGGTCTGTTTGCAAGAACCCAAATTACAATCCACTATTATCGGTCCCTTTTCGAGCTATGATTTGTTATATTCATCAGATCCTTTTTCCGATGGAACCTTTCACGAAAGTGCTCCTCTTATACACACTAGTTTTATATACTGTCAGCTCTATGTTCATTCTTCTCTACATTACACTGCAGCCCGTATCCACTTGAATAAGTGGTATACACTCTGTTCTTTATATCTCTCCCCCTCTCGGGCTTTGCCTATCCCAGATGTTGATTTTCTGGTTTCTTCCTTGCCACCACCCCTTGTGTTAAAAGGCGATTTTAACGCACATCATTTTCTTTAGGGGGGGCACTGTGACTCCCGTGGCATTCAGTTGGAGGCATTTCTTGCTTCTCTCCCGCTCCATGTTTTAAATACCCATTTTGATCATCAAGCTCATTCTTTCTCTTGCATCGATCTCTCCATCTGCTCTTCCTCAACTGTCCTTGACTTCACCTGGTCTGTCCTCCTGGACTTACATGACAGCGATCATTTTCCAATCGTCCTCATGTCCCCTTCGTATTCTCCACCTTCTCGTAACCCACGCTGGCAATTTGACCAGGCAAAATGGGACCTTTACACACATAGCACTGCCTTTCATGAGGCTTCTTCCTCGACCTCCATTGATGAGGTTTTACATCTCTTCCCGTCCTCCGTCTTAACCGCAGCTTCACGTTCTATCCCCCAAACCTTGAGCAAGCATTCTCAGAAGTGTGTGCCTCTGTGGTCTCCTGCTTGTGCTCGGGCATAACGTTTGAAACGTGCTGCATGGGGCAGGTACCAGTATAACAGAACCAGAGAGAGACTCCTTGATTTTAAGCAGAAGAGAGCAATGGCTAGACGTGTCATCCGCAACACTAAACGCACTTGCTGGCAGGATTACGTTTCCACCATCACTTCGGCTTCCTCGATGAGTGCAGTCTGGAAGAAAGTGCGGAAATTGAGTGATAAATTCTCCCCGACCCGGCTCCTGTTCTTTGGGTTGCCGTGTCGATATAGCACATCCTCTTGCCATTGCTACTAAAATTGGTAATCATCTGGCCCAAAAAAAAAAAAAAAAAAAAAAAAAAAAAAAAAAAAAAAAAAAAAAAAAAAAAAAAAAAAAAAAAAAAAAAAAAAAAAAAAAAAAAAAAAAAAAAAAAAAAAAAAAAAAAAAAAAAAAAAAAAAAAAAAAAAAAAAAAAAAAAAAAAAAAAAAAAAAAAAAAAAAAAAAAAAAAAAAGGGGGGGGGGGGGGGGGGGGGGGGGGGGGGGGGGGGGGGGGGGGGGGGGGGGGGGGGGGGGGGGGGGGGGGGGGGGGGGGGGGGGGGGGGGGGGGGGGGGGGGGGGGGGGGGGGGGGGGGGGGGGGGGGGGGGGGGTTTTGGCTTTTCGAATTTGGTCTGGGGGGTCCTATGGGGGCCTCAACTCTTCCTGGTCCTCCTGGGGGGGTTTTTGGCTATTCGAATTTGGTCTGGGGGTCCTATGGGGGCCTCAACTCTTCCTGGTCCTCCTGGGGGTTTTGGCTTTTCGAATTTGGTCGGGGGGGTCCTATGGGGCCTCAACTCTTCCTGGTCCTCCTGGGGGGGTTTTTGGCTATTCGAATTTGGTCTGGGGGGTCCTATGGGGCCTCAACTCTTCCTGGTCCTCCTGGGGGGGTTTTTGGCTATTCGAATTTGGTCTGGGGGGTCCTATGGGGGCCTCAACTCTTCCTGGTCCTCCTGGGGGGTTTTGGCTTTCGAATTTGGTCTGGGGGGTCCTATGGAGGCCTCAACTCTTCCTGGTCCTCCTGGGGGGGGTTTTGGCTTTCGAATTTGGTCTGGGGGTCCTATGGGGGCCTCAACTCTTCCTGGTCCTCCGGGGGGGGTTTTTGGCTATTCGAATTTGGTCTGGGGGTCCTATGGGGGCCTCAACTCTTCCTGGTCCTCCTGGGGGGGTTTTTGGCTATTCGAATTGGGTCTGGGGGTCCTATGGGGGCCTCAACTCTTCCTGGTCCTCCTGGGGGGGTTTTTGGCTATTCGAATTTGGTCTGGGGGTCCTATGGGGGCCTCAACTCTTCCTGGTCCTCCTGGGGGGTTTTGGCTTTCGAATTTGGTCTGGGGGTCCTATGGGGGCCTCAACTCTTCCTGGTCCTCCTGGGGGGGGTTTTGGCTTTTCGAATTTGGTCTGGGGTCCTATGGGGGCCTCAACTCTTCCTGGTCCTCCTGGGGGGGTTTTTGGCTATTCGAATTTGGTCTGGGGGTCCTATGGGGGCCTCAACTCTTCCTGGTCCTCCTGGGGGGTTTTGGCTTTTCGAATTTGGTCTGGGGGTCTATGGGGGCCTCAACTCTTCCTGGTCTCTGGGTTTTGGCTTCGGTCGGGTCTATGGGGCCTCACTCTTCCTGGTCTCCTGGGGTTTGGCTTGAATTTGGTCTGGGTCTATGGGGCCTCAACTCTTCCTGGTCTCCTGGGTTTTGGCTTTCGAATTTGGTCTGGGGTCTATGGGGGCTCAACTCTTCCTGGTCCTCCTGGGGGTTTTGGCTTTCGAATTTGGTCTGGGGTCATGGGGGCCTCAACTCTTCCTGGTCCTCCTGGGGGTTTGGCTTTGAATTTGGTCTGGGGTCTATGGGGGCCTCAACTCTTCCTGGTCCTCTGGGGGTTTTGGCTTTTCGAATTTGGTCTGGGGTCTTGGGGGCCTCACTCTTCCTGGTCCTCCTGGGGTTTTGGCTTTGATTTGGTCTGGGGGTCTAGGGGGCCTCAACTTCCTGTCTCCTGGGGGTTTTGGCTTATTTGGTTGGTCTGGGGTCCTTCGGCCTCGGGTTTGGTTTCATTTGGTTGGGGGCCTATGGGCCGCTCCTGGCCTCCGGGGTTTGTCTTTGGTCTGGGGGTCTATGGGCCTCTCTGGCCTGGGTTTGGTATTGGTCTGGGGTTTGGCTTCAATTTTCTGGGTCCTGGGGCTTTTCGGTCTCCGGGGGTTTGGTCTATTGGGCCTGGCTCTTCTGGGCCTCCTGGGTTTTGGCTCTGGATTTGGTTGGGGTCCTATGGGGGCCTCTTCCTGGTCCTCCTGGGGGTTTTGGCTTTTCGAATTTGGTCTGGGGTCTATGGGGGCCATCTCCTGGTCCTGGGGTTTTGATGTTTGGCTTGGTCCTTGGGGGCCTGCTTTCTGTCCCCCTGGGGTTTGGCTTTCGATTTGCAGGGGTCCTGGGCCTACTTTCTGGCCTCCTGGGGGTTTTGGCTATTCAATTTGGTCTGGGGTCCTATGGGGGCCTCGACTCTTCCTGGTCCTCCTGGGGGGTTTGGCTATTCAATTTGGTCTGGGGGTCCTATGGGGCCTCAACTTCCTGGTCCGGGGTTTTGGTTTCAATTTGGTTGGGGGTCCATGGGGGCCTCAATTTCCTGGTCCTCCTGGGGGGATTTGGCTTTCTTTTGGGGGTCCTATGGGGGCCTCCTTTCCTTGGTCCTCCTGGGGGGTTTGCTTTCGAATTTGGTCACCAGCAGGCATGTTAGGCAATGAATTGTCCTCTTTAACATGCCATTTGACAGCTGATACAGGGACTTTGAAATTCTTATGAAACATCATTTCTGCTGGTGTCTTATTAGTGGAGAAATGAACAGTTTTCCTATGGTTATATAAGAACCTACATAACCTGGTATTGAGAGAACCTTTTGTAAACTTGTGTAAACCTTCCTTCAATGTCCTTACCGCCCTCTCTGCCAGACCATTTGATGATGGATGGTATGGGGCTGGAGTAACATGTTCAATACTATTCTTACTAAAGAAGGCTTCCAGCTCTTGTGATACAAAGTAAGCCACATTATCTGACACAACTATGTCTGGTAACCCAAAATTACAAAAGGATTTCCTCAGTAACTCAGTAGTAACTGTGGATGTCATGGAACTAGTTACTTGCACATCTAAGAATTTTGAAAAGGAATCCACAATTACCAAAAAATATTTGCCCTCAACTGGACCTGCATAGTCTATATGCACTCTAGACCATGGTTTCCCAGTGCTGGGCCAAGATAGGACAGGAGATGAAATTGGCTTAAAATTCTGAAAACAAATGGGACAACTCTTTGTCACTTCTGCAATATCTTGGTCAATCTTTGGCCACCAGACCCACTGCCTAGCTTCTGCTTTCATAGCATTGATACCATTATGACCTATATGCAGATGCTCCAATACCTTACATCTCAATTTTACAGACACTACCACTCTATTCCTATACAATAATACATTATCATGAACAGTCAGATCTGATTTGACTGAATTATAATCAGATAAAAGTACACTGTTTTTACACCATCCATATTTAACATTATTTACTACTTGGGATAATACAGCATCTATCCCAGTTTCCTCTTTGATTTTGTCAAATGATAAGTGTTTAAAATCGAGGGACTCTACTAATCTCACATATTCCGAAGGTGTACCTGACTCTTAAGCTGTGATCTTCAATAGGTAATCTACTAAATGCATCTGCAATAACATTTTCCTTGCCAGCCTTGAATGACAACTCATAATCATACTGAGCTAATAACAGAGCCCTGGAATATGTTTTCCTTTACCAAACAACCCTAGCAATGGTTTATGATCTGTGCGAGCAACAAACTTTCTCCCTAGCAAAAAATATCTGAATTTCTTAACAGTATACACCAAAGCTAGACCTTCTTTATCAAGTTGAGAATAATTCTGTTCTGCTGGAGAAAGTTTCTTACTAGCAAAATACACAGGTTTTTCCTGGCCATTTACTACCGGGATTAACACACATCCAACACCCACAGAAGAAGCATCAACCTCAATTATTAATGGATGCTCTCCTGTAAAATTAGTCAACAAAGCTGAACACTCTAATTGTTTTTTAATCCTTTGAACAGCTTCCTCTTCCACTGAAGACCACTCAAATGTAGCCCCCTTTTTTAACAAATCATACAGTGGTGCCAAAATTAAAGAAAAGTTCTTAATAAATTTACAATAATAAGTCACCATCCCCACAAAGGACTGAACTTTTCCTACGGACATAAGTGAAGGTAAATTCACAAGAGCCTCCACCTTCTGAGAAGGTTTAATACCTTCCCTGAAATTTCATACCCCAGATATTCAATAGATCTGGCTTTCAACACTGACTTATCCTTATTCAGTACTACATTATGCTCTTGTAAAATACTCAACACCTGCCTGAGTCTGACATCATGTTCAACTTCTGTGGCACCACATATTATGATATCATCTAAATAGGATGCAACCCCATCCAGGTTAACAAACAATTGGGAAATAAATTTCTGGAAAATACCAGGAGATGAGGAAACTCCAAACGGTACTCTCTTATATTTAAAAAGTCCTCTGTGGGTATTAATTACTAAAAGATGTTGGCTCCTCTCATCTACAGGTATCTGTAAATAAGCATCCTTTAAATCTAATTTTGTAAATATTTTACCTTTACCTACTACAGACAATAATTCCTCAATCCTGGTTAAAGGATATCTTTCACAATGAATTTGTTTATTTACATATTTAAAATCCCCACATATTCTCATAGACTTAGAGTCAGCCTTTAATACTGGTACAATAGGTACAGACCATTCACTATGCGAAATAGGCTCAATAATACCTGTCTGCACTAATTTTTCTAATTCTTTCTCAATCATCTCTTTGTGAAAAATGGTACTGGCCTTGCTTTCACAAACTTAGGAACAGCATCACTTTTCACATGAATTTTGGCCACGATGCTGGAGATAGGTTTACTAGAGTCTACCCTAAAATTATCTAACATTTCTTCAGCACTGTCTAGTTTGTTAATTTTGGTAGATTCATCCAATCCAGCAAGGTAAATCCCTACCTTTTTCATGAGGTCTTTCCCACACAAGTTACTATTATTGGATTTCACTACATAAAACACTTGTGACACCTCTAATTTATTATATCTTACCGGCAAAACCACCTGTCCCAGAAGGTTTATTTTCCAATTATCATATGCAGTTACCCTCCTAGAACATGGTTCAATGTGCCCCTTTACTGCCTCTACCCAGTCTTTGGATAAAGTCGAGATGAATGCCACACTGTCAATCTCAAAAGGTACCTTTTTATTGTTAATGATAAACCCATATTACTCTGCCTTCATGGAAAACACCCTATCCTCTAAGGCATATAAGCTCATCACTTCCTCATCTGCTGAACTATCACCGCCATCTAGCACCTTAACTTTGTTCTAGGATATCTCGGTGACTGCTGTGTCCTTGCTGTCCTGTTTTTGTCAATACTCGAATTTGATACAGCCTTTGGAGACACTTTTGAAGATTTCTCTCTACACACTCTTCTCAAGTGGCCTTTCTTATGACACTTATTACAGAAAAGTCTTTAAGCCTACAAGTACTACTACTGTGCTGGAACCCACAATGTTTACATTTCACAGCATTAATCACTTGTACGCAGGAGCAGAGTTCTGATCTGTAACAAATGCCTGTTCCAAGTTCAAAAGTTTGTCAAATAGTTTTGCAGACTGCACACTTTGCAAATCCAAATTTTCTGCAACTAGGTGAGGAAAATATACTTCATCCACCACCGCCATAAACAACTGGTCCCTCACTCTGGGGTCAAATTGTCCCCCAAAGGTACAGTTCACAGCCAACGCTTTTAAATCTGTATATAATTCATGCAAGGACTCACCCTGTCGTTTCTTACTCTGCTGAAAAGCCAACAAACTGCGGTGGTAGGCTGGTTTCACTGCATAATAACTTTTCAGTGCCACGACCAAGTCGTCGTAATGCTTCGTGTGTGGTAAATCTGGTGCACACACATTACCTAAAACACTGTAAGTTTCTGATCCCAGGGACACTAGCAAGAAATTCCTCTTGTTATCTTGCTCTTTAATTCCTAAGTGAGCGAAATTGGCTTCCAACAAGCTTAGCCAAAGCTCCAAAGAAATCTTATGTGGGTCGAAAGGTTCCAACCTTCCGTGTGATGCCGCCGCCATGCCATCACTTGTTGCTGCTGTAGATTTTTAATAATCACCGCTTTGCTGCAACGTCCTCGGCTGCCAATATCCCTACTACTTCAGTCCACATTGGCCCACTATCCTTGGCTCTGATGATCCCATCCTCGTCGCCACTGTAGTGGTTGTAGGTTATTGAAAAGCTGAGTAACCATAACAATGTACTCTCCAAGGCCGCTCCATAACAACAACAACAATAACAAAACAATTATAAATGACTGAACCAAACAAACATAGTATTTAATCCTCCTACTGCTCCCAACCCCTTACAGTCTTGTCAAGGGGAGATACCACATAATTTACATAAGATAATTTACTTACAATTTACATGGGTCCAGTAAATCTAGCTTTCAAGGTGTGGCCAGATATAGGCTCCTGTACCAACACCTTATCTCCTGGATGGAAGGAGAGAAATTTTGAGTTTCTGTCATACCTCTGTTTCATCGTATTCTGAGCTGCCTTTAAATTAGCCTTAGCCAACTGACGTGCTACCTGCAACCTTGAAGAAGGGTTGTAGCTGGTTGTAGAGGCGTCTTCTCCTATCCATCCTTCTTTGAGCACACGTAGAGGACCTCGTACATTGTGCCCAAATATCAGCTCAAATGAACTGTACCCTGTAGACTCTTGCACAGTTTCTCTCATTGCAAATAGCAACAGAGGAAGTGATTCATCCCAGTCTGTAGGAAAATGCATGCAAAAAGTTCTCATCGTTGTTTTTAACGTCTGATGGAATCTTTCCAAGGCGCCTTGGGACTGAGGATGATAGGCAGTGGATATGTTATGAACTATTCCCAGCCTAGTTAATGCTTCCCTAAATGCTTTGGCAGTGAAATTAGTGCCTTGATCACTTTGAATAGATTTAGGAATTCCAAAGCAAGAGATAAACTTAGTTAAGGCTTTAAGAATTGTTTTGGTGTTTATACTGCGCATAGGAACTGCCTCCGGATATCTGGTTACTCTATCCATGATTGTGAATAAGTATTGATTTCCAGACTTAGCTTTAGGTAGTGGACCTACACAATCTATTATTAATTCTGAAAAAGGTTCTCCATTAGCGGGAATGGGATGGAGAGGTGCAGGTTTAATGGGGTGTCCAGGTTTCCCTACCTGCTGACATTCTGGACAACAGCGAATATGATTATTTACATCTTGCCTTAACTTTGGCCAAAATAATTCTTTTAATATTCTATACATAGTTTTGGTAATTCCCAAATGGCCTCCTAAGGAAGAGTTATGGGCTATATTTAATATCTGAGATCTAAATTTTTTGGGAACTACTAATCTATCTGTCTGCTGTCTTCCCTATACCTCCTTACCAGTTTCAGTGAAGACTAAGTAACCTTTTTTAAGTTGATATTTGACCGGGTGACCTGAAGTGGATTTACCCATAGCTGCCTTAAACGCGAAATTCAATGAGGAGTCTTTTCGTTGTTCCTCCCGAAAGGACAGTCCCTCAGGCATGGAAACAGAGACATCTGGCAATCCTGCAACCCTGGAATAGGAAGGCTTGATCTGGGGCTGTTCACTAAATTTACGAGGCCCTGGTCAGTTTTCCTCGTAAAACAAATTGGCTAGTCCGAGATCAGAGTCGTCCAAGGACGAGTTATGGCCAACATCGGGGAAGAATTAATCATTATTGGTTCAGTACATTTAGTAGACTCAATGTTATTACCCAGTAATAACATCGTATCTTTCATGTGGAACTCATCAGATACACCTACAATCAAATACCCAGTGTAGTATTTACTCTGCACATATATTTTATGTAAAGGGACAGAAAATACTGCTCCTCCAAAAGCTTCTAACAGAACTGAGGATTGCAAAGGGGTTTGTTCAGAAAGGGGAAGTACTCCCTCTCTTATAAGTGAGCAATATGCTCCAGTATCCCTAAAGGTTCTAACCTCAGTTTTCTTTTAATTTTCCTGAAGGGATATGTGACAAGTGCTATAATAAGGGTCCATCCCCTTCTCTACTTCTTTCTGAGTCATATTATTAGGGACATTATAAATTTTCCCAAATGGTTGGGGTTTACTTGGACAATTGGGTCTGATGTGGCCAGGTTTGTTACACAGGTAACATACAACCTCAGCTTTAACTTTGGCTCCTCGTTGATTTTATGGCTTACGCCACTCTGGATACTGCCGCCTCGAATCACCATGTTGAGTAGTTTGAGATCGCTCACCAGGTTGACCAGGAGTGAAGTAACGCTGCTCACCAGGTGTTTTAGTTGACTGCTGACGAGATTCACCTTCATCTTGACCTTTATTTCTCCACTCAGGAACTTTCTTTGACGATCTCTGCTCATACCAGGCTGTTGAGGAAAGAGATAAGACCGCTCGGACAAGGAGCGGTTAGTTTCAAAAGTATCAGCCAACCTGGCTGCTTCCAATGCCGTAGGCAAGGAATGATCTTGCAGAAAGACTCGAACCTCTGGACTAACAGACTCCAGCAGGTTGTCCACCAAGATGAGCTGCTTCAAATTTTCAAAATCAGCGACACCACTTGCCTTGTACCACTTTGTAAAAACCCTGGTCTGCTGTCTGACAAAGTCAACAGCAGACTGACCCAACTGCCTTCTGCAGAGTTTGAATTCTTTCCTATACTTGGCGGGAATACATTGATAAGCCCCAAGAACAGTGGTTTTCACAATGCGATAGTTACCAAAGTCGTCATTACTCAAAATTGACGTAAATTCTTGTGCCTTACCAAACAACACAGTATGCACCAGTGACGCCCAATGAACCTCAGGCCACCCTAAAGCTCGAGCCTGGTTTTCAAATGCTTCGAAAAACTGTTCAGGCTCTGCTTCAACAAAACGAGGAACAAACTGTACTGCCCTTTGTAAACTGAAGTCATCTACAGTCTGATGGAATTGTCTCCTCTCCTTCTCTCTTAGCAAATGCACGCTGTTCTTTAGTTAGTTCAAGATTGAGTCTGGCTAACTCAAGCGCCAATGAAGCGGACTCGCTTGTAGATAAACCCACACCTGTGACACCACGAGACTGCTGGATTTGCTCAGGAGTTTTGTCTCTCCCATTACTTTGTAGATACCTTAATGGTGACCTACGGTTAACAGCTCCTGTAGAAGGAGAAACATTAGTCTGATATGCCATAGTTTCAGTTTGTAGTTTACTCCTTATAATATCACGCAGCTGCGAAGCCGTGAGGGTGCGTTGGTAGTCTATACCAATAGAACGAGCAATTCGCCAACAACGCTGTAGAGAAAATTTGGGCAAGTTTTGGAGAGTGAACTCAGACACTAATCGGCTGACTCTGATAGGTGGCATTAACCTCAACATAACACGCTGTTTGCAACACGCTCAAGCTACTATGCACGGTACGACTGCAGAATACTCACACGATAGCAAGGCTGACATGCAATAACAAAGCCAATATGCATGCACAATAGCAAGGCTGACACGCAATTGCAGAATACTCACACAATAGCAAGGCTGACCATAGAGAAGCGAATGCAAAGATGACATACAAAATTCGTGAAGCATTGGCAAAGTGTAAGCAATGCCAGATAGCAAGCTATCAAGATACAAGACTAGCTCCTGCTCCAACTTCAACTCTAGGCTCAACTCCTGCTCTAAGTCCAGCTCCAGCTCCTGGGCAGGCCCCCATATTACAACCTCAGGTTCTAAGGCCTGTTATCCTGAGTTTAAAAGGGAGCTTGGAGCAAAGAAACACAGTAGAAAATGCTTTGAATTGTATTTTTCCTTCACCAAGCAATTATATATCTGAATTTTGTTTTTCCTTCACCAAGTATTTATATCTTTATACAATTATGTACACTATATACATAATTATATAGTCAAGGCAAAACAACAGCCAAGAGACAGAGAAGACCGTGCAACAACCAGCTCAGAGTGGGAATGACAATGGCAAACATGTGAGTGGAATCCACGTCACCTTTACCATTGCCAGACCCACATTATGATTGGCTGAACCAAGTTGTTGATCTGGTGATGGGGCCCCGATCACCAAATCTTTAACAACATGGTTCGCTGGTTGGTGAAGCAACCTATGTGGGTGTGTTTAACATGCTCTGAATAAGGGGACATACTCTTTGCATGCAACAGAAATCAACAAAGTTTCTCATGTCAAACACCGCAAGAAGCTCATCAAAGTCCCTCTGTATATGTTGGTTGAGGTCATCAACAATTATAATATGTTGACAGTTGTGTTGGAGCAGAAGGGAGTCCACATTTTCCATCAGGAAGTTGATGGGGTCTGCATGTTACCATCGAGGTCTGTACATTAACCCTTAAAGTGTCCAAACTTTGTTCTACGTTTGGAGCGCTAGCGGTGCTAAAGTTTGGACAGTTTAAGGGTTAATTTCTTTCTTTGTCTGTCAGTATCTCTCTCAAAGCGAGAGAAACTCTTCTTTCTCCGAGTCATCTATACTTTATAAGAAAGCGAAGATAAATAAGATATAAGAAAGCATGAGTAGAGGAACAAGAGGGCCATGCATTCTGCTGCAGACACAGACTAGTGAATCATCAAATTCTTCAAAAATTGCAACGAAAAGCACACTCTCATTCCTCGTGTAGTAGATAGACTTTAAACCCTATTAACCAATCAACCAGTCTTAATGACCTTGGTGAAGTAGATAGACTTTAAACCCCATTAACCAACCTCAACCCTCTAGGCCCAAAGACTAATCTCCTCACAGTACAAAACCACCTGCTGTTTTAGCGCTTCCCACTCGTAGAAATTAACCTAACAATGTCTTACACAGCTACGGACGCCTCTCAACCTACTGTTGCTGAGCCTGGCACTGTCAGACTTGGGCATCAGTGCCGTGGGCAGTCCACTGTCACTGCTGGCTGCTGTGTATAGGGGCTGGTACCTCAGTGACGCTGTCTGTGTGGGATACGCCTTTCTGATGTCGTTTTTCGGTGAGTATAAAGAGAGAGAGAGAGAGATGACGTGGTACTGAGACAGTCAGCAAATTAGATCAAGTTTCTGTCACTCCTGACGGGGGATTTCTGAGTCTTCCCTCAATTATATATTGCGGAACACAAGAGCAGTCTAGTAACTCTCTCTCCCTCCCTTCCCTAATGTTCCCCCGTACCGGGGATCGAACCACGGACCTCAGCGTGAGTGACTCACGAAATCGTAATGACACGGTTGCAAACAAACCATACCACAGGTGAGGTTCGAACCCGCGGTCAGAGAGTCTCAAAACTCCAGACCGTCGCGTAAGCCACTGGGCCAGCTAGCTTCAATAAGATTCATCCAACCTAGTTCGAACCCCACCCGTGGTATGGTTTGCTCAGCGTGAGAGCTAATCGCGCTACTAACCCTGTTAGGAGACATCTCAGTTAAGGGACGCTTTCCTTAGACCTAATTAAGCTATAGCTGTCCAGTACCTAACTGACAGTTCCTGTCTCCTGTCCTTCCCCATCATTACCACCAGCACTAAGGAACATAATAGGCTTACTCCCATTCCTCATCCCAGTAAATAGGTACCCAGTAAATAAGTGTTCTGTAGCTGGATTGGTAGCGCACTCAGCTCATATACTGAGGTCCATGGTTCGATCCCTGGTACGGGTGGAAACATTAGGACACCTGCTGTCCCTGTTCACCTAGCAGTAAGTAGGTATCTGGGTGTTAGTTGACTGGTGTGGGTCGCATCCTGGGTGTTAGTTGACTGGTGTGTGTCGCATCCTGGGTGTTAGTGGACTGGTGTGGGTCACATCCTGGGTGTAGTTGACTGGTGTGGGTCCATCCTGGGTGTTAGTTGACTGGTGTGGGTCGCATCCTGGGTGTTAGTGACTGGTGTGGGTCGCATCCTGGGTGTTAGTGGACTGGTGTGGTCACATCCTGGGTGTTAGTTGACTG